>QKMV01001012.1:0-13632 GCA_003287335.1 Lednia tumana
AGCAGAGTTAGTGAAACGTTGGCAGTTTATTTGTTAGAAGTTTTCAGCAGTTTAACCCAGTTATTAACAGTTTTTTTATAAACTATAGTGCTGAAATTAGTCAGGAGACATGAGTCTTAAAAAATTAATAAGACAGCAGGTTATCTATAAATTCTCTTTTCCGAAATACCGCTAATTAAAGCACACTGATCCCCATTTAGCGATAACTGCCTCTTCAACGTTACCAGAAACGTCGCTGGTGTAGTGAGGAAAAAAAGTACGAAGCAACTCGAAACGAGAATATCCGTCAACGTGAAAATTCGCTGGCAAATACCGAGGAAATTCTAAGAGCAAACAAGCAAAGGATCCAATTACACGTTCCAATAAAAATTAAATCTCTCGTAACATAAGAAGAGAATGGAGTAAACGGAGTATGGAGTGAGGAAGCTTATATTGGAGTCTGTGTCTTTCTTTTGTAACCCAATAAAACGGAACGCAATCGGGTTACTTTTTACAAGCGGGAATATCGCAAACTTACTTATTTATATACACGATAAAAGGCACAGCAGTTCGACAAAGCAAACTGGAATCATTTGATTTGCTGTGTATTATTCAATTCAAAGCCAAAATCCTATACACCCTCATACTTTCTGCACTTCAATTCAAAAGAAGAAAACGCAACCCTTGATTCTGCAGGTCGTTTCGGAGAAGCGCAAAGCTAATATACGTTCGTGGTATATGAGATAAATACTTCTGGTAGCACAATTTTCAGAAAGCTTTTCCCAGCCAAACGTAACGCTAGCTCTCCAACAATTAACAAATTACCTACTGCCTGGACAAATAATCACTTTCGAAACAACACGGCGACGGAAATGATCAATTCACTGTGCCGTGTGCACGTCAAGCAAGATTTAGAGTTTGCTTTGATTGAGAAACGAGGCTGGCTCATCGTCATCGACGCTGAGCCAACTTCCCGATTCCGGTTGCCAAGAGAGTAGCGCTGGCCAGCGCTGCGCTCGGCTTTGGCCAGCGCCCGTGACCTGCGGCAGCTGCGAGCCGCGTCGCGAAAAAATACCCTTGAATACCAGTCACAACACAATTGCCGGATCACAATAATGTCGTCATTTTTCAAACCTTGAAAGTCGCGCTCATACGTGGAAAGGATGCCTCGATTTGTATGTACTGTGACAACAGAGGAGACCCATTGTGTGTCACAAATAGTTTGATAAGCGAATTATAATAAAGTCATTTGTAATCAAAGGAAATATATTATTTGTACATGACAAAGTTAATCAAAGATCTCCTTGCTTTGCTTGTATCAACTTCGGTTATAGGTGTACCTATGCAAAGAACAAAAGCTGGATACATACCACGAAAATCAATGGCATCGGTGCGTAAACCCTTCACACCTGTTTGCAGGAGTGACGAAGATGCCTCGTCTCCGTGGTGACACGGCTTGGAAACCACTTAGATCACGAGAATCAGATCGTGCTCCGCAGCGCACATGCGCGCTCGTGTGGTCGGAGGGTAAACGTCATAAGAACACGTATGGCAAACAAAATTGTCAAAGTCAAATACGCGCAAACTGCAAAGAAGAGAATCGGTGGTCCGTATCTAGATCTCTGCCATCTTGGCAATCCATCCACATTTTGCATATTGCCTACATCTCGTTATTTAAAAACGCTCTTTGAACTTCAAAACATATACCTAGCAGGCTATCCATCCGGCTATTGTGGGTGGAAACGCTCTGCAAGGGAGGCTAAAGTGGAACAAGATGAAATAGAAATTAATTAAGTCGTAAAAAACAGATTTGGAAGAATGTGGAGATTGTTGAGTGCTCTAGTACCAAAAGGTCGCAACTTTTTAGATTATTTTTCCTCCATAGCGCCCGTAAATATTTGAGAGGAATAAAATATTTTGCGATTTCTTTCAAACATCAAGTAAAATGATTTAATTTGTATCGATATAAGCACGAGTCGCTTTTTTCTAGCTCGGAAAATTGATAGAATGACAGTCTAGACGTTCGCAAATTGCCTCAATTCTGTATTTTACTCGAAGCTTGCACAAATTCCTTCGCTAAGTGAAAGATGCTCGAGCTATGGACGGTGCAATACATACAGAAGCACTCTACTAGCGAAAAGAAAAGTAATCAGATTAAGGGGACGAACGAATATTAATTAGACCATTTGCACAGAGTTGGTACGTTGGAGGTCAAGAGTTTAATTACTTGGATGCAGCTACTGTAATAACATTATCTCCATTAAACTGCAGCGATGGCGTGTGCCGTATTAATAATCTCCTCAACAGATAGTAGATACAATGTCCATTCTCGAAGCGAGCTACGGCGATGCAGATAACTGCAAGCTCCTGTGGCGAAGCCTGTGGTGTTGCAGCCTGTAGGTAATAAGGTGGTGGGACGAGCCGGGTGCGGTGCGTGTAACAGCTTGCCTAATTTCACGTGTGGGCATATGATGTTATTATTGTATGCCGCATATGGTGACATCAGAGCGACACGCCAAAGAGGATATTTACAGGAAGGATGAAATAATCCGTTATGCCACCCATTGAAAGTTGACGGTGCTAATAGTTGAGGCATTCAAAATACATTTCAGCCCATAGGTAATTGAAATTGAGCATGCAAACACGAGCTGGCCAAGCCAAGCAAAGCAATTCCATTGAAAAGCTATATGCACGTCATCACGTCTATTTGCATTCTATATCAAAAAGCCTGTATACGGTCTAAGTTGCAAACTTTGCCCTTATAACTTGTGCGAGTACGATGGCCGATACCACTAATGAGCAAAATGGCACCGCCGATGGTCCATTATCTCCCGTTGCGGATGATGGGTCGGTAGTCGAATGTTTGGTCACAGCTTGGGCCATACGGTGGGCGTACCGCAGTCCTCAGTCTGTCCGGTAGATCGTCGGTTCATGGGTCGGTCGTCTAATGCAAAGAGGCGGGTTACTAAAACACCACATCATGAATATCGGATCAGAATCGTGTGTTTAAAGGTACCTAAACGTAACCCTGGAGAGTAACGTCTGTGCATACATTATTGTGCAGTAAGGACGAAGCTGGAGGATACTTGCAAACATATAGACGAACAAATTGCACGTTATTATTCATCATAAAGTTGTAGTCATGTGCATTTATAGGACGAGTTGTATTTATATTTTGAGCGCTGGGAGCCTGAGGGCATGAGTTGCAAGTCTGCCTCGCTATATCATAAACTAAATTAAACACGAATAAGATATTCCTGAATATTGAGTTTTTATTGTGCATAGAAATATAGATATACTAGAGACACACACTACATTTAGCATTGTTTTCAAAATTTAATCTGGCATAAATTGTATCATTTTTCATTGTAATTTACCAACGTTTCGGTCGAATTGCCCGACCTCCTTCAGCGGATTTCAAAAATTAAAAAAGCGACACAGTTTATCCAAAAATATACCAATTGATGTAAAAACCTTCAGCGTCACAAGTCACATACACACGTATGGTATTTACTTTCCGCACTGTGCTAAAGAAAGTTATTGCTTGGATAATATATTCCGGGGTTCGGGGTGTAATCTAGTGAGAATATACATAATCACAGCCTGGCTCCAGGTATTAAGTCTAGGTACGGGAAAACACGAACGAGCAGTGCCACGAAAATAAAACCTAATTACGACGGCGTTCTGGAAAACCAGTGCCTTTTCCCAATGTTGCATTCGCGTCACATGCCCTTTACACATAGTTCAGTAAGAGGCACGGAAGATTAAGTTACCGTACTAACTATCTATCGATTAGAAAGTACTTTAGATGACTGATAGATATCAAAGACAATGCAAGGGAGTGAGCTGTTTAATTGTTGCTCTGCTTACGAGTTACGTCTAAAGGGCAGAGCTCGTATCCTACTTATCAAATGTCGTAAAGAAGCCATTTTTCACGTGCCTACACATGACAACAACACCCACGCATACCTTCAGGCTACAATAAATATACTTATGGGTACACGACGACAAAATGAACGTGTCTCTGACGTTCCAGCGAGGAAAACGTTGGAAATTCCAGTCCGGCTCTCTGCAATCCCACTCCTTACAAGTATCAAAAGCGGCTTTGGAGCTTAGCTCCAGACACTTCACTTTTCTCATTTTGAATGCACCGTGCCTTGGCCGTAAAGGTAGGAGCACGTGGTGTGAAAGAGTTGGTACGAGCGCTTTCTTTCAAATGTTGTCTTTTTCGTCTACGCTCGAGAAAATTGTTTGTTAATATAGTTTTCAAAGAACAACAGCAAACTTCAAACATTATTTCCCTGTTATAATGAAAATGCGCTGGACAAAAGAAGATGGTTGAAACTTGTAAACACGTAACTTGTCTGAAAAAATTGTGTATGTTCGATCTGTTCGACCGTTTTTCTCCGAGTCGATGAGAATTTCGAAGCAAAACCGTTGAAACATCGAACCGTCCAAACAAAGCTCTGGAAATCAACGTCAAACCACAATTGCGTAGTTAGAAATTTTCATAAAAAAACTCCAAGTCTTTTCCAGTATACATGTATCAATTAATAACGCAAGTGAAATACGTTTCGATATCCCGTCTAAATGTTAGAAAAGTACAAAAGAATTCAATCAAACACCCAATTAAAAATGTCTATCAAAAAATAATGTGTTTTTATCCGAACAAACGGTTCAAAGCCTCTCGCTCGCTGGCTGCAAAGATTGACGGGTTCAAAGGCACCAGCGTCGTGGTAAAAAGCCGTACGCAGGACCGCGACGACGCCGTACATCCACACGTTCGTTCACACGTGAGCAAATTGTGATCGCCAAGACGCCGCGCGTCGCGACGAAGTGTCACAAAACACGCCGCGCACTTTTGCAAGGCCGCTTTGTGTGGCAGGCCAATAATTCGTTTCTCTGGCTTCATGTAACGACAGGTTGACGGCAAGCCATGCCGGCGCACAATGTGCATCGTCATAGAAACACATGGGCTAGCCAAACATTCAGCCCATGTCACAATAAACCTTGCCGGAAGTCCTCGCGTAATTGCGTTATAAATAAATCATTCGTTTCTAGACAAAAACAAACGTCATAATCTTGATTGTATTAGAAATTACTGAAAAATAAAAATATAGATTTATGAAGAATATTAGTATCGCTTCACAACTACCTGCCTGCTCGAGGACTCGAACTCCAGACCTCCGGCTTACATCGCCGTTGCTCTACCATCTCAGCCTTTTTGTACCCGGAAGCCGGAGGTCCAGGTTTGAGTCCTCGAGCAGGCAGGTATTTTTGAAGTGATATTAATATTCTTCACGTTAAAACTAGCCGCGTAAGGGCCGGCATTACAATGTCTGGCTGGAGTCCAGTCTAGTCCGCCTAGCAGGTAATGCTAAAGGATAGGACATACAATTTTACCTCGTACTTATCCTCTGGCTAAGTCACTAGCCAGACATTGTAATTCAGGCCCTAACTGGATTTAAATTTGTAATCCTTGTCAACATAGATGCATAAGTCATGATTTCAATACAAGAAAGCCTAGCGACCCTAGGCTAGGGTGGCAAAGTAAAAATGTTCGCGTTTCGTTCTCAATCTCATCACCTGTATCTATTTGCTCGCAGCACACTTGTCAAAGTACAAGTATGAGCGACATGTGCGTACAGTTGGGCGTGTTGCAGGCAAACCCACAACAAACAAAGCGCACGCCACACATGCAATTAAGTCGTGACCCAATTGTTTAATTTTTGCAAGCGCTATGTACAAATTTAAGCTGCTACATCATTTCATTTTCGTATGGTTTGGTCATCTATGCTGTCTGGTTCAACTTTTGTCAACTTTCTTTCATGGAACAGGAAACCATTTCCATGGAAGTGGAATAGAGTATATTCTACCTTTAATAGGTAGGAGATAGGCTTTTGTTTCTCTTTCCATGGAAAATTAAACTGAAACCAGTTTTAACACTTTTCTTAACTTCGAGTAAATCGCTATTCCTAGGATTAAATTGGTATCGCCATGGCAACAGCCAATCACATGCATGGAATTAATTTTGTTTCTGAGGATTGCCTATTAACTTAAGGTTAAGAAAAGTTGTAAAACTGGCTTTTAACAAGGCCCTACGCAGTTGATACAGAGAACTTACCAGGCAAGATTTCCAAAGCACTTGTTACGGGAGCTAGACTTTCGGAAAACTGTGTCATATTTTATAGTATCCAGACGTTTCGATAAGATTGTCTAAACTATATCTCGGCGCCTTTTTTATGTATACATAAAATGATTTACTAATTTATATCGATAAAAGAACGAGTCGCTTTTTTCTAGCTCAGATAATTAACAAAATGACGCTCTGCTATTTGAATATTGCCTCAATTCTGAATTTTGTTCGTTTGTGAAATATGCTCGAGCAATGAATGGTGCAATTTTTAGCGAAGCACTTTCCTAGCGAAAAGAAAAGTAATCAGATTTAGAAGAAGAATATTAATCAGCCCAATTTGCACAGCGTTGGTTCGTTTTAAGTCAATAAGTAAATATACATTGCGAGTGAAATAAAAATTATTTATAAAAATATAAAAATACGAATAGAAACCTCGCAATGGAAGATCCCACCGCGGCCACCACAGTAATGTTCTTATCTGTAAAAAATCGAGAGAATCGCCAACAATGGAAGAAAAACGTAATATGAATGTATTTATTGGGAACACTTTACACCATTCATAAACAAAGGCAACCAGCAAACCTGAAAGATAACATTCTTAGTCGGAGATCCCACCCCTGGCACCAATGTATCGCATTTAAGAGAAGCGTGTAATCCCTGTAGACAATTGACGACTACAGATGGGCGAAGCTTTTGTCCCAGACCTAGACGACGGACCCAGGCTAGCCTTATCTGCATTGCCATTCGTTTGACCGTCGGTATCACCACCTGCTGACCCCTCGCTGATTGCTTCTCTGTGTCATGACGTCACAGGACGAGGAGATCCATAGTCGTCAACTGACTGTTACAGCAGCTAGCAATAAATATTTATCGTTTCATTACAAAACTTCAAAAATAAATAATGCAATACATAGAAAGACGATATGATGTTACAAATTTCTAAATAAAAATCTCAGCACAAGTTTTCAGAAATACTGTTTCTTAAAATGAATAAAACTGCTAAGAAATCCACTTATAAATTCCGTTCGTTTCGTGAACTATTCAATAAGTATCATCAGGGGGCTTCTAGCACTTCGGAGAAGTTTTACCCAGTTTAGTAAACAGTTCATTTGAAAGATAAGATGTTCCGTGTTGTTTTAGCGGCTTGCTTAAAGCATAACCAATCTGTCGCAGAGTTCGTCAGTCGTCTCTCTGTGCTGACGACACTTTAATTTAAAAGTAATCGAGGATACAGCACGGGAAAATCTGGTGTACACTAAAATAATGTCCGCGATGTGTGAAAAAAACACACACACGTGCAATGCAACACAATCGTCATGGCACGTACGTGCAAGGTAACTCGCAAGACATTTTTCTAGCGTATCGCACGGCGTTTCCAGTCGTCCACGTCGTCGGTCGTCGGTCGTCGGGACGCTCGTGCAGGACAGTTGGACGTGGGACCCGAATTTAAACTGCAGCTCGTCATTCCGACGGCGCCTTCTCGCGATTTGTGCCCGCTGATTGCACACTTGCAGTGTCGTCTCTTTGGATTGCTCCACTTTTCATATTTATTTTCGAAATTATTCCCGGTCTTCCGTGGGAGCGCATAGATACGTGCTCAGCTTCCTGATGCGGAAAACAAAATGAAATATTACGTGTCGCGAACGGAAGACTGCTTTTCCGTTGACTTCATTAGGTCGGCTTTATTGAAATTCAGTTTATATATAGATGTACTACTTCCACTTATCGCCATTTACTCGGTGCCGATGTAATTGCAATTTACGCAGCAGTCATTGGTGTAGGTAGAGGGCTACTAACGATTGTTAAATTGCTCACGCGTGGCGCTGACTAGGACAGGACGGAGACGAATCGGAGGCGAAGACGGGAAGTCTATCAGCCGATCCCCGAAATCCGTCGGAATTTGATTGATCGAATAGTCAGCGTTCTATCAATTTCATTCACCCGTGAAGTGACGATGACACGGACGAAATTTGCCTCGTTGTGGTCAAGGATATCGTTCACAGGTGCATTGACTGTTGGTCGAAAAGTTCGGCCATGGAATCGGTCACTGGTTGTTAACTAATTAAATGGCTCGGATTTCATGGTTATCATTATCTTAAAATAAAGATAATCCACCACCATAAAACGTGGGTATTTTGGCAGGCAATTATCGCAAGTATCAACGATCGGACATCTATCGCTGCCTTACCTGCATAAAATACGAAAATATACAACATGCGAACATATGAACAGCATGGACCACAAAATTCGGAACTGGCACAGTTTTTATTATTTTACTACATTTCGGTGATATTTGCCGCGACTTCGAGCAGAAAACAGGCGATTTGTGGGCGTTTTGCTTTGGGCAGTTTTGCTCGTACGAAGAAACGAAGCTTGTTCGAAAAAAACAGTAGAACAGTTCGCCGACGGCGGCGTTCTGTTACATTCGTCCTCCACAATCCTGTGATCCGGAAACCTGGCCGAAGTCTACAAGCATCTTCATACACTGCTCGCATACCATTTTCCGATACGACTGTTCATTCCTTACACCCAGCCAGTTCAGCCCCTTATCACGGCGGAACAAGGAAATGTTTGCAACTCGAAGCGTATTTGTTTTAATAGGACTATGTGCATTCAGCGCCGCTCACAACGCAATCAAGACGTTTTCAGACAGAATTTACTATTAATATTAAGACGAAGTAATTAAGATTTACTAAGTTGTAACTAGCATCGCAGGGGCTCGTGCTAGTCCTAAATAAAGCTGGCTACTTACTTAATACACAAGTCAAGCATCCTAGTTATTATTGCATTAGTTCTTGTTGTCATTCTAACATTATAATTAATAGCGAATAAAGTGAAGAGAAACTTGCGCTGAATTCCTGTTCACGGAGTAATTCAGAAGTTCAAAGATTTTAGTGGCAAACTTCGCAAAGAAATTTTGCATTGGTGCATAGCCCTAGAAATAAGTTAACGCGAACGTGATCGTACCCCGTACCGTAAATGCGAATATTGTATATATACGAGCAAAGCTTTTTTTTTATACGTAAGCTGTATTAGGGTAGGTACACTTTTTTTTTACTTTGATCTTTGAAAAACGAAAGACTAAAAGCCACTTTGTGATTTCGTGGTCTTGCCAAGAGGCGGCTTTGAGGTCGAAAAAGGGTCGCCGTTATCGATAGGTCAACCGCTGCAACAGGAGCGTACACAGGTAATGAAACAGTAGTGCGGGGAATTCGGGGCAGACGACAAAGAGAGACAAAAAGTCGGTGATCGACAACGCCACAAAAACACAACATCTTTTCAAAAGCGCTATCTCACGTACGTCAAAAGTTGTCCAGATTAGACGTGAAAATAGTGAGAACCCAAGACACTGGGGCGCCATACCGTTCAAAAGCGCCCCATGATATTCGTATCAAAAAGCTCGCTGTTTTATACATGTGCACTTTATGCTATTGAAATTTGAAACGCTGCAAAAGTACGTAATACAGTAGTAGGTAGTTCATGAGACACCCTGTGCGAACTTGGCAAAATATGCAAAAGTCGATGAAAGAGAAAAGAGAAGAATGATGAAATATTCATCTTGTCCGCATGTATATGTACCCTACTGTAGTGGCTGCTGTACATTTTCTCATGGTGCCTATATAATGCTCGAACAAACTATAAAAGCAAGCTCTCAATAAAACCCGTCTTTCTATACCTTAATGCGGGGAAGCTCATCATAAACGAAACGAATAGCGCCACTTATAATATGCAAAATAAAATCAAGGCATTTACGAAGAATGCTTATTGGACGATAACAACGAAGCATATTTTGTTTCTCACCGAACGTTTTCTATAGTGCTGCTATTCAATTACGAAAGCATTATATTTCGCAGGTTGACTTTGAGGTACGTTTGTTCTTCAAGACAATCTAAAGGCCCTCGAAATATAAGCTTATTTTGGTTCGACAATAAATCAAACATTTTATAGCAGCGTGCGTTTCTTTCAGGCTAGCACACTGCATGCCGATAAATGCACATTCTCTTCACCGGGACAGTAAAAAATCGCGCATTCTTCCCATTCGTGGCATGCGAAATTTCCGATATAGCATTTCAGGTCGTAGCTCGCAACAACATAGCTGGAATCGGATTCGAAATGTAGCATTTCCATTTCCCATGCCTCCCTCTGACATCTCGAAATGATATTTCCCTACCACTGACCGTCGCCTTCGGTATTTCATTTTATTACCCCTAATAGAAACCTTTACTTCCATCAGTCAACAAACATCCCCCCCCCCCCACACACCACAACCCATCCCACACATACACATCACTCGCATCTTATGCGCGCGGGCGCGGATGTCGTCAATAATAGAGGAATTGGAAAATGTTTCCATACGCTATTATATACTACAATCTCCATAAACGTTTTGCGCCTCCATCTCCGTCACCGCTTACGCTCCTCTCCGTCTTTCTTCTATGACCAGTAGTGGTTCACGGGACGAAGATGAGATCCGGACCTGGTGATGCCCTGAATGGAATCAATAGTACTCTCGCTAGCAGCCGCCTGCCACCTACACGATACGCACAAAGCTCTATAGGTGGTACAGGTAATTACAAGTCTTGTTAAACTTAGACTTCTGAAGGCTCCTCATTACAACTTCTTTGCATGGCACGACCTTTCCTCTTGAGAAATGTCATTCGACTCGGCGGCGGCATTTGGCCTTATTCTAAAATCTAAGGCCACCACCAACCGCAGGCACGCGCGAGGCATAATATAAAACGAAATATTCAAAACAGATTCAACTTTATTATACGTAACGTCGCCAGCCGATTGTCAACCGTATCACAACGGCGAAATATCATCACACAGCAAAGAAACTTTGTTCGCGACCGAATGTTCATCTTCTTTGTATATCTTTTTGTCGCGTGCATAATTCATCTTCTTTGCGAATGACACGTGAGGAGGTGAAGGTTTTGCTCGCGGCCCGCGACGTGGATGTCGTTAGCGAAGTGTCACCTGCGGCTGCAGGCAGGGAGGCCGAGATCAGATCGTCGGTTGGGAGCTAGCTCCTCGTTTGATCATTATCTGATATACCGACGCCTAGCTAGCGCCACCCACGGGCCCCTTCTCTCCAGCCCATCTCCAGCCTATCTCTAGTCCTTCCCGCAGTCTCGTCGCACAGCATCGCAGTCATACGAATCGGGACCACGATTTTATGGTTTTTTAGGGGACGATCTCATGCGGTAAAGTAACATAATAAATTGAAAATCCATCTCACGTTTCGGTCATAGATGAAATATATACCGTGTACATTGCGCAGAGAGCGAGCAAAAGGGTTAGTTTTCTTGCTAAAATATTGAATTTATTACGAAAGTTTTTATTTTATTACGTATAAATAAATCGTTAGAATAGAGATTTATATTTTGGTACGTGCTTTTAAAAGAGCGGGACCTCCATTAACCTTAAAAGAATGACTTAAATTAAATTTGTAAAAAATCGGGCTTTATACATAGAGAGATCGATTGCATGCATGGGATTCGTTGAACGGTTGTATTTTTGCCAGCAAAATTGTGCCGGTCTGAATGCATAAAATTAATTAGCGCACTGTTTTCGTGCGCTGAAAAATGGCCGAACATGGCCGAGCGCTGAGCGAACGCTTTGAAAGCAAAACAATCAAACGCGTTTTAAACAATTACCCCGTTGAATAGCTGTCTGGGAAACATCAGCATAAGTGAAAATCAAAGTTTAACACCAGCCTGATAATTAAACCAAAAAGCCTGTCATGTGGAGTAAACATTATGTTACAATTCAAACCAGGTCGAGTTCATAATATCAGGAGTGTACCGTGACATTTTCAGGACCCTGTAGTAGTACTCACATCAACTGCATGGTTTCTGAGAGGAATAACATCCTTGACCAAGCGTTGCCGCATACTCGGAACTAAAAGCGGCTACATTAGTAGATGAGAAGACATGGCAGTCTACGCTAGAGTAAGTTCAATCTGCGAAATGACTTCCTGTGTGTCGTCTAGCCTGCATGTGGCCAGCCGCGACGAGCCCCAGGACGAGTATTGTTATACTTTAGCCATTAGTACACTTACTGCTTGATTAATCCACTAGCTGCACATAATTCAGCCAGACTGCGCTCGAATCATTTAAGATTGCAGATTACCACTAAGTGCATGCAATTTGCTTGCAGCAGCGGATAATGCATACCTTGTCGACAAGGCAATAAATGATCAACGAAGTATCAACTTTAATTTGATGGTTTGATGTCGAATTACTAATGATCATCATCATTGGGTCATTGGATTAATATAATTGAACTCTAGCCACCAATCATCGTGTATAAATGCATTCCTCGACATGCAAGAGTGGGAGGCGGAGGACATCCATAAATGATTAAATTAATCAAATAGCTTGGCACGCGACATTGAACCTAATATAGGTAGTGCCTAGTCAACATGTAACGCGTAGTATGTTATAGACATGTAGAATCTAACTTTATTTACCTAGCATTAATGTATGTATTCTGCACACACTCAATACCATAAATAATTGGAAGCCGTAGGAAAGCGTTTGATAGGCGATAAGCACCAGAAGGACAATAAAGTTACCAGGTACCTTACATAGACTGCGCGCGCAAACTTGATCAAAAGCTCACAACCAAAGTGCAAGAAATGAAGTGCTAATTACTAATCTACGTGCGATTAATCGATACTAATCAATTTATCTCTTTGGCAGACAGTCACGTGATCGAAAGTAGTTGACCTCTCGGGCCAGGTATACATTTATCGGAATATTGGGCCGGAACGACTAACAGTGTTACGGCACACTCATTTCTTTGTAGAAATTATGAACTCATTTCTACAATAAAAATTACCACACCCACGCAGAAAAAATGAACGTCCACATTAAAATATGGCAAAGTAAAGAAGAAAAAAAACTTGTGCAACCAATAACCGCATCACGGGTGCAAAATGAACGCGACTGTTTCCGTAGCTACCCCCCTTTGTTTACACTTCTCCACGGGGCTCTGTGAAATTCGCTTGAAAAAGATGCAATTTATGCTCGTGATCCAGCATTAATTATGATCCGCGACCGCGTTGCTGTTATTTTTTATGGGTTGTTTAACGACGTACTTTATTGACAACTGGCCCTGTGGCACTGGTGTATTGGTGTCGGTGAATGATATAAAGGGTGATAATGAGAGTGACGATGAACAGGAAAGAAGGGAAACCCGGTGCTGGCACCTAGCCTACTCCTGTCGAAAAGCACTAAGAAGAACAACGCTTAACGTCCCTTCCGAAGGACGGTACAACTCGAACAGTCCGGATTTCTCCACTAATCCGTGCTGTCGAGAGATTGATGGCAAGGGGAGTGAAAATGCTGCACTGGCAACCCTTCAAGCTCTCTCTCGAACAGAAATGGACATTGGTATGAATGGGTACCCATACATCCTTTGGTTCAGCGAAATGTGGCTTAACTTCGGTGATCTCACACGCCAATGTGCAAGTGATCAACACGCCAAACCGTTCGGTCACCCACGACCCAGCG
>QKMV01001013.1:0-10823 GCA_003287335.1 Lednia tumana
GTACACTTTTTTAAATAAAAAATACAATTATTTTAGTATCCGTGAAAAATAGAAAAAAACGGCTGCTCTTAAGAGATAAAAAACACCCGACAAAGTCTAGCGCCTAACCCCCCCCCCCCCCCCTTTCCCACCATCACTCGAGCACACACGAGGCAGTAGACTAAAACACCGTGTTTGTCACTCGGGAGCGAAAAATGGTCATAAAACAGTGCCGAGCTGCCAACCGACCTCGGCTTTCCGAGCCGAGCTAATGCCGGCCAGAGGGGACACGGCACGACCTTCCATAGGTCGTAAAGAGGAGATAAACGCGCCCCCTGCAACGCGCTTTACGACGCGCGATTAGCCGTGCGACGATTTGCCACCCGGCTTGGCAGAGCCAGACTGTCCAGCCTAAACAGTCACACCTTCTATGTGGAATCATACACTTCAAAAAAAGTGTCTCGATTGAGACGCGATGGTGTCGCAAAGCTTGCATCCTTCTTGGAGACACCAAGTGATTCTTCGCATGAGACGCTGAATGCTAGTGTTATTAATTGGTATGTTTACGATCTGTGCTCGGACCACGGCTCTGTCACTTTTCTAAAGTGGAAATAGCATAACTGCCAAGGCCAGTGAACCGTTTGATTGATTTTCATATACGTGGTGATTAACGAAGCACTCGACTTTTTGCCAGATGGAATTGGTCATGGCGTTGGTGAATTATAGAGTGATAATGAGGATGATAATGAACCTAACAAGGAAGGGAAGAAACCTGGTGCCAGCAAGTCGGTATGTGTTAAGCTTTCTTGACCCTCAAACAAGCAAAGAGCCAGGAGTCAGGAATGAGCCTGGAAAAGGCAAAACGGAAAAGGAATAATGCGCTTACGCCTGGAACATAGCAGATATCTTCAAAGGCGTTCGGCTGGGATTGGAGGGATTTTAATAACTACGACTGGAACGGCTGATATTGCCGTGGTGCGTTGGGCTGGGTAAGGGATTTTAAAGACTACGCGTGGAACGGTTGACATCGTCATGATGCGTTTGGCTGGGATAGGGATTGTAAAGACTGCGCCTGGAACGGCTAATATCGTCGTGCAAAGCGTCGGGCTGGTAAAGGGATTGTGAATTCGCGGCCCGGAATGGCTCAGAGGGCGCCTCTGCCCGGTAGGTAAACTTGCCACGGGTATTACGGTAGCACGAAATGATAAGCCCACGGTAAGTCTTCTTGCACATAAAGTGGTGGACGTGTTTTTTTTTTGTTCAAATAACTCGTACAGTTGCTCGACGCGACGTAACGCTATGCCCGGCTGAGGAACAAATCGGTAAGTGGGTTTGTAACAAGGGGATCGTGATCCCGTGATGTTTGGCCTCGCTGGTACAGGCAATCATTTCGGAAAACTCGAGTACAGCAGCTGTGCTTATAGACTCCGTGAGTTATCGTGCGAGTAATCATAGAAATTCATTCTACGAAATGGAGGTGTTATTACCTACCGCACATGTTGCGCTGTGTTTTATTACTTGTGGTATAGATTGTAATTGTTTTGGTGTTCCTGAAATGAAATAAGAAGAGAGCGCCACGTACATTTTTATTACGGAATTCACTTTATTTTCGCAGTTTGACATCAAACCTGATATTTTAAACTCGCTGTTGAATTGAAACTGCAAGCACAAGACTTGAAAGTAACATGATTACCAATCCAAAACGCCATACATTTATTCGTATATCGGACATTTTATGCTAAGTAAGTTTTGTAATGCAAAAGGCATATAATAAGTAACTAATAACCTAAGCTATTCTTTATAAATATAACTATCTAGCATAGTTATTTATTTGTACTTGGACATTATCGAGAATGGGAAAAAGAACCGTGGATGCTCAAGAGATGACACGCGAGTGCCGGTGTCAATGAACTTTTCCAACTTTTGTGTCTGGAATGGTCGTTGGAAATCACGGAAAACCATATACAGGTTAGCTGATCGCCAGGATCGAACTCGGGACCTCCTGAAGACACGAGAGACGCGCTCGTGGCTGTAATGTGGAGGTGCCGGGTTTAGTGCGGAGTACCCAGTACTTCGATTCCGTAACGACGGCAACGCTCAGTTTAAACGCTAAAGTGCAATAAATATATGAAGATGTATACATACTATTATTATGTACACACTTCTAAACATCAATGATAATATTTATGAAGACATGCAAATAAAATTGATCCTTCTAAGGCAATATATTGTATTTTATGAATTGAAAGGAGTAACCATAATAATTGGCAGAAAGTACCGAATTTCGTTTTATGTCAGATTTTAAGTTACTTTACGAAAAGGGGATTTGATCAGAACTTTTCATCGATCAATTGTATGTTTTCTTCGAATAGGCTAATTGGCGTAAGCTCAAGTAGCATGACAATAAACTCGAGATGGTCTATAAAACGCAAAGAGTCTCTTCCCATTCCATCCACTCCGGCGAACCAAGCCAAAGTCGCTCGGCTCAAGAATGCACTGCGAATAAAATTCAATAACAAATAGAAGCAGAGAGCAAGAGAGAGATAGAGAAAGACGGAGAGAGTGTTGAATCAAAACACCCTCGACTCGTCATCTCCGTCACCCCTCTCACAACCACCAACCCCCCCTTGGCAGCTCAAATCTAATTGAATTTCACATCTCACTATGTCGTACATATAGTCTACTATTGCATTATATACTCACATATATACAGTTACGTCATGTTACGCTAAAAATAATGATAGAGTTTAACCCTTGGCTGTTCTGGGCTGCATGTTGTGGTCCCTTGGCATATCCACAACCCCCCTGCAATTATCATCATCGTCATCATAGACGTCATCATCGACTCCCTCGCGACGTCATCCAGCATGGAAACGCCGACCTCGAGGGACGCTCGTCTTTCATCGCTTCTCGGCCCTTCTGCCTCATTTGCGCTGCACTGCGCATACTGCTGCAAATCAAATCACAACCGCGGGAAATCAGTTCACTTTATGTCGAAATTTAGCCAGCTTGCTCGAGGGATTCATTAATTGGCTCGCGAACAGATTTCGGATCGCTGTAGGTGACTTCCACGCCAACTGTTTTGGTCAACTGCCAATAGCTTGTTACAATTGTATGGTGTTTTAGGTTAAGTACGATATAGATAATATACTTACTCCAGTCTCTGTTTTCTACATTTTAATGGTTCGTGAATTCCCTTCTCGCGGTACTTCAATAAAAACTACACGCTCTAGTTTTCTGACGGTAGTTTCTCATCGCCCCCTCAGACAATAATGATCGCTCATGAGATAATTGCTGTTTTCCTCGACCTTGGTCACATTCTACTGAAGATAACGACAACAGTGGAAGGTTGCGATTTCCAGCCCACAGCCTCTCAAACTCTGTCTGCGAGCCCTTCGTGCATGACCTTGGCGTCGGTCAGCTCTACAGTAAATGGACCAACTAAAGAAGATGCTTGTTATGGAGGGAGGTTAGCGGTTTGAAACTAGAACAGCAGCTTCACTGCTCTTGATGTCAATCTCTCGACTGCACGGATAAGTGGAGGAATCCTGGTGTTGGAGTTTTACCGTCCTTCGAAAGGGACGTTCATTGGTAGTCCCGTTGGCGCACTTCGAAAAGAGAAGGCTACATGCCGGCACCGGGTTTCCCCTCTTCTCTGTAAGGTTCATCATCATTCTCATCATCACCCTATCATTCACCGACGGCGACCAATGCTATACAGAGCGAAGAGTTAAGCGCGTCGTTGATTACCACATAATCGAAAACCCTTTATTACATCATCACCAGAAATGATTTACATATCACCAGATATTAAATACATATCACGCTGCAACGTACGAATTTATGAAACACTAATAAGAGTTGGTGCTTTAAAATTTGATGTCACACCCAATTTAATAAAGCACACCCATGTACTTAAAACCCGTGCCCCCTCCCTCTGCCCCTCCAGCTGGTCACGCAATTAGCATCTTTCTTTCAATTTACTGCTATGCATACTGAGTATTGACATATTTTGATTTTTTTGCCTTTGTGAGTGTGAAAAGAAAGGATGATAGAATCGTGAGAAAAAAAAATTCATTAAGCTGTCAGTAGAATCGATTGTCGTCGTCGTCGTTGTCGTCGTTTTATTACGTCGTGAACATATGCAAGTTGCAGCAGGCAAATTTCAATGCAAACTATCACTACGGGAACAGCCAATAAGATTTAACTATTTTCATACTTAACTTCCACATAGTTCCCTATCGACATTGTTAAATCAGCCCTAACATCAAGGCGAGAATCACTGGTAAGTGGTCACTCTCAATAAAAATTATTAGGGGCCAATTATTCAGTTACTCTTTTCGGTTTCATTTTCATGGCAAGAGAAACAAAAGCCATATCTCCTCTGTGCCAATAGGTAGGAACATACTTTTTTAACTCTCCGTGGAAATGGTTTCCTTTTGTATGAAAAAGAAGTTACTTTGGCCCAAGGCGGGTTCATCTTTTTGCACAAATGGTCCCCTGCCTTAATCGCAGATATCTTTTTGGTCCAAACTTTTAAAAAAATCTCCCATGTTGAAATAGGAATGACTTGGTCAGTTTTTGTAAACCATGAGCTTCACAAATTGAGAAGAAATTGCTTGTTAAGTGTAGTTTAGTGTCGTTTTTATAATGAATGTTGCCTATGTACTGATAAAAATCACGGATAAATACGAATTTCTCGCGGGCAAAGAAGAATTTTTCGCACGCGGGACTTGGACCGTCGGACATCAGTTGAGTATTACAGCAAGCTAGCACGCATATCGCTGGCATCTAGATAAATGCAGAAATACCACCGCCTATGTGGTCAAGCTGTTCCCAAATCTACGAATAACGAAGCAGGATGTCTACGAATGTCCCTTAATAAAATTATATTCATAATTATATCACATTATTACTTAGTCGCGATCGAACAAGAACTTTGCAAGAGGTAGCTTAGAGCGGTGTTTGTCAGCTTGACCCCAAAGTTAGCATCATATTGCGCAGTTTTATAGGCGGCAGTGGTCCTCATGAAAACTCCCTATAGCCTGCAAATGATCATTTAATTTCTTTCTGGTCCTGAAAGCAATGCCCCAAGAAAATCACACGTCACACGTCTGGTGCGCACGCGTGCTGTGGTTTACCTCCCGTGCGGGTAGTGGGGGGAATGCAACCAGAACTGACCCCCCCCCCCCCACGATCGGGACGTAATGAAGCTTCATTAGGCGCTATTCATCGTACCGCGAGCTCCCATCAACCATCTCCTTCCCACCCACTATTTCGGGTGCACGGCGAGGAGAGACCGACAGAGGGAGAGAGAGAGAGTTCTGTGTCGTTGTTGTTAGCAACGGACGTGGATCATCATACTCGTGCATTTCTTGCACCAAATAATACAAATAAATATATAAGTGTCTGTTAGTGAGCTTTTTTTTTGTTAATGACAGCGGTATATAAAATTTAAATGTTAGTCCTTGCTGCTCCGGTGCAGCATGTGCACATGTGGACATTTTCCACTTCATTTCAATAGACGCGAGAGTTCTTACAATGTACGAGGTGTCGTTGTACGTAATACAAGTGGATATATAGACGACCTGCAGACAGAAGAAAAACGTATACCTATAAGAAATGTCTTGCTAGACAAATTTTCGTCGTCTCTGGAATGAATTTTAGTCCTTAAGGAACCGTAGTTAGAGATAGACGGTAAATGTTGGTCCAATTGGATCCAAGAGGCCACATGAATTGATCTACAAATGATTTTGAACCAAATTTGTGTGTAAAAACTGTCATTATAATGTTTCCTATTTGAAGACGACAGCATTTCGTGCCGTGAAATGAGATGAAACGAAATGGAATGAGCTGGAGGCTAGTTTTGGTTTTCCATGATTGTTTTCAGACTAAATGATGCCGATTTTTGTATTTATAGCGAAAATTGATCTCACGGTCGTGTATCGACTCTGGCCCACGATCAGAAACAAAGCCAGAAAACCTCTGCTGGAAAAAAATCACAGCTCATTCTATCTCATTTCACTGCAGAGTCCAGCCCGAAGGTCACGTGACTAAAAGATTCTGATTTTCGACGATAGTCAGTACGTCATTGCGATCATTCCGTCACAAAAATACGAACATTTTTTCCGTAAAACATTTTTTTGGTAAACATAAACGCAATTTCAGGTAAATGTATTTCATTTCGCCGACTGAAAAGTCACAGAATAGGGGTCCAGGCCCGATGGTCACGGTGCCTTCCGGGGTACGAATCCGAGCCCACTTTATGCATTAAAGCCAGCCCCATGCACTGAAATCTCTTCTAACTGCTATTTGCAATTTGTTTTTATAATTTCCTCGTACATTCACGTTCGATCGCAGAATCAATTTTCAAACTGCTGACAGGTTTTTAAGTGAACTGTCAAAATCCACGACGCGCACGTCTTTGCGCAGAAATTGTACTATAATTCTTCTATACATTTTTGCCACATCTTTTGTTGGCCGGCTAGTCGATCATTTTACGTATCTCGGCCGATGATAATAGAGGTGTAATAGAAATGTAGTAGAGCATGGCTCTATTTATAGATAGATGAATAAAGAGATAGGCGCAATAGATCATGGCTCATGGCTCTGCTTGGAAGTATGGTGCTTGGAGGTTGGAGCTTGGGGCTTGAAGATTTGGAGGTTGGGACTTAAAGGTGTGAGGCTGGCGCTTGGAGACTTGGAGGTTAGGACTTGAAGGTATGAGGCTGGAACTCGCCGAGGCCGAAAGTGCCGATCACTGCACGATGAGCTCACGTGGTCGATCGCATTCCTCGGGCATTCTTTGCGGCATTCCATGGCGGGCAAGATCGACACCTTCGCTTCGTCTAATCACCGCTGTTCTGTGTCATGCACCACCGAGGCGTTGCAATCGCTAGGTGAGCGATCTGTCGCCCAGGTGATTCTTGTTCTTGTTTAGCTCGGCGTTTGTGTTCGGGATAGTTGGAGACGTCCTCTCTTTTCGATTCATTCGCGACGAAATCTCTGTTAGTGCTAGAATAGAGTAGATTTACTTTCAAAAAACTGTTAATTAACTGGGTTTAACTGCTGAAAACTTCTAACAAACAAACTGCCAACGTTTTGCTAACTATATTGAAAGCTCCTCGGGGCGATTGATTTGTTTGTTATAAGTTTTTAGCAGTTTAACCCAACTAATCAACAGTTTTTTTGAACTACTAGTGCTGAAATTAGACAGATGATATAAGTCTTAAAATTTTAATAGAGTAGATTTATTATTCATAATCAATTTGGAAAAATTCTCCAGCTTATTTTGTTCCTCCGTTGCATCCCGCTTAAAATGTTAACGCAAGATATTCTTACGTTTCCTCCTACGGTGTATTTCAAGCGATTCGTGACACTTTTCAAAATGTCATTGATTTGGTTGCTCAAAATTAATGCTTTCGACCGCAGTAAAAAGTATGTAGGTAATTTTATTGCTGTGATAGATTGTTGCCAGGGGATCCTTTGTCGAGATAAGCCTCCTGGTAGCGTGATTATGTGTCAGTTTAGCATAAGCATGCAAAATGACGTAATAATGCGATTTCAGTACCAGTTTATTTTCTGACCAATTCTGGCTTTTGAAGATGATTTATCTTCGCAATGAATGACGTCGTGACGAAAACCACTTTTTTACCCTGCAACGGAATTCTCAAATGCAGTTTGGACGTTGACGCTTGGGAATTGTTTATTTTAAGTTTCGAAACGTTGTCTGACAAATTGCAATTCAAAAAATATTCCGTGCAATGTTAATTTAACTTCCCTTCTAAAAGTTTGCGTTTTAAAATTTAAAAAATATTATCATTTTTATTATAGTCATTTTTTCCTAATTAAAAGGCTACGGTGATTCTGTACATTGTAGATACCCACTACAGGCAAAGTGTTGGAAATTTTGTACTTACCTTAGATGCATCAAGAACTTAAGTAAGATTGTAATATAATTATTCTTTCATTCACAGCCTCGTTCAACATCATCCTCTCATTACGATGTGCAGCAAAGGCGCTAATCTACAAACACATAAAAGGTGTCTGTGCACTTCAGCCGCGAATATAGCCACTATTCTTCCCAAACTCGTCACTCACCTTTCCGGCCCGAATAAAACTAACAAAACACGTGACCGTCACACCGCGCATTGTTGCCCGCACCGTCCAAACGAGCCGCCACTCTACGAGATTAATCTCAAGCCGCGGTCGAGCGAATTACCGCTTAAGTCCACAGGCCGCATTAGTTCTCCGACCAGCCGCAAAAGGACGCATCATTAGCGGACCAAGTCCACGACGACCATCACTCTCCCTGCATCCGGTCATCACGGCCAAGATGTCACCCGTGCGGCCCCACCCACACTCTAGAGTTATTAGCTGCCCCGTGGTCAAGCGGCCGCTTTTCACACGGTTTACTCTGTGAAACACGGTGCCGCTCCGCAAAGAACCGCGATGATTTTCACTTTTCTATGTCACGGTTCCACCCTTGCACCTCCCCCCCCCCCCCCCCCCCCCCCCACCACTCAGGTCATTTCTCGCGTGAGTTTGTCGAGATTTGGGTTGGACAGGCTGTAGCGCTGCACGGCACTGCAGCTCTCGTATGTAATTTATTTTGCCCGCATTCCAGGCAGTCTTTCACCCACCTGGCCACGCCGAGAAATGCATTCTTCACGATATCGCACAAATCACAATGCTATTGGGAAAGGTAACATTCATTCGGCCCTCTAAGGTTAAACGCGAAGACGTAAACATTCGATAGCTCTCTCTCGCGCGCTCTCTCTCTCTCTCTTTTGCTGCGTTCGCAGACTGCCTTGCGCCCAAGCCGCTCTCTCAATGGCTGCCACTTCCGTCCCAAGCCTGCTCATTCGGCCATTCACAATAATATGCTATACACAACAATAATAACAATACGCTTCCCAAACACAATACATCTGTCCCACTTTTTTCTCGACCTATTTATTAAACTTTTCTTGACTTGTGCCGGGGCGACCGAGGCACATATTTCGTGGTCCATGATCATTCATAAAAGTACACATTCTAGATTTTCATTCAATTCTGTGCGCGTATACGAGCTCCTTTCACAATCCAGCTGTTGTAGTGTGGTGTATTTTATTATTACGTGACACCCGATACCAGGACTATACACCTAGCTCGGTTGATACACTTTATCCTCTTCGTAATCCTTTCGGTGACTGCTTCGATCAACAATGCACTGAGTTTGTATTTTCATTGTTGTCAACTTACTGTGCAGTTATACGTCACAACATCGACGATCCAAAATATGACATGTCAAAGTAGTATATTCAATGGAATTACAACTCCTACGTCAGAGTGACATCATAACCCTCCATTGGAAGTTTCAATTGCATCGTAGTCGCACTAAGGCGACAAGGAAACTGGATTTCAAACTTTTCATTCAAGCAGACGGCTTAATTTTGTTTGTCGACATCATGAAAAGGTTCAATTAAATCACGTGTATACAATTGCGTTTAGTGACCGTGTAAGTACCTGCAAATCAGCATCTAACGGTACTTGTGCGCATGTCTAATTACCTAAGAAGATGCGTACACGTACAGTTATTTGGCCCGTTGGGAGTCAACATTCAGCCTCATTATCTGCAGTAATTAAAGTGAGGATACACGTTAGTAGACACGCGGTATGTCGATGAGTAGCAAGTCCGTTTGATTGTATATATTTGTATGTACTATATGTGCAAGACATCAGAGTGTCTGCATATCAAAAGGTGAAGAGTTTATGAAAACACGTACCGTTCGGACGATTTCCTTATTTGGTGTCCCAAATCTTGAACGACTATTGAATATAGAATTAACACACCCGGATAGTAATTTCGAGCGATGATCTCAATTGCGATGGTGCTCAATTTCTTCGTATACAAATCTAGTTATTGCAGAGTCGCATTTTATTTCAAAAGCTCGTATTTATTTATTTTTGGTTGTATCACAATATCGTGGAGTCTCCATTACAATGAACTTCTTCGTGCACACGATAATCTGCAACAGCTTTACTAAGCTTATTATAATACACATACTATATTATAGCTAATCAATCGCATCAAAGCTACTCGAAGTTTCTCAAGTATACTACAGGAATTGAGAACATTCCTCTTATTATGTTCTTCCATTATTGTGTTCCGTCTAAAGTGCAAACATCCGCAAACGTGTACTTTTCTTCCCGTACGACGCATTTCAAGTTTAGCTCTATCAATCGATCAAGCAATGGTTGCTCAAAAACGTAACCGATTTCGTTCGTAGTGAAAAGTGATGTCATTTTATTGCATGGGGTAGGCTGTTTCCAGGTTTTCGATGCTATTGATAAGCAATTACCATTTGCGAGATTAGGTGTCAAGTAAGCGTAAACCTAAAGCTGACGTCATCATGCGTTAGCAATACCAGCTATTTGTCTGACAAATTCTGACTTTAATATATGATAAAACTTCGCAAACAAGGACGTACAGACAAAGTTTGTGATCCTGAAATCACTCTTCATTCGTGAATGTACAAAATGCATGCTGTGAACTTGACTCTACGGCCCGATATTTTGACATCATCAATAACAAAAAAGAATGCAATTAGGTCGCGATACTTGGTATGGTGAACTTTTAAAAGAGCATCTAACGCTAATTCATACAGCCTAAAATACTGCTCACGCTTACACGTGCACATTAAATCGATGTTCATAAATACAAGTTACAAAATTCAGCACACTTTCGCTGGTTGTTTGAGGCTTGAGTTACGTACTCACGTTGTGCACATGGTATACACCGCATCCCTGAGAGAACCTCCTGGGTCATGGTATGCGTACGGGCTGCGGCTGCGGAATGCTCC
>QKMV01001014.1:0-18039 GCA_003287335.1 Lednia tumana
TGACCCTCTACAATAATCAATCATAAAAAAAAGGTCTGCTCAAATTGCAAACGGATATGCGATTCTGAACTGGACTACTAGCTTGCCAGCTATGGAATCATAACATTTTTAATATCTTGTCATAGACTGAATGCTACAATGTGTCTGTAAACTGTAAATACACCATCATAAAATAGGGTCTCGTATTACATTACTTACATTCATGCCGCTATTCCTAGAACTATTTTTCATAAAAACTGATTAACAAACTAGGTTTACATGCTAATAAATCTGCTAAAAGTTTCTGAGCTATGTTATATTTCCTTTAGTGTTAAAAAGCTTTCAGCCAGGCAGGGGAAAAGCCAAGTCTGAAGAAGTAAACAGCATAGATTAAGAAATGTCGGGAAGTATGAGTGGCTTTCATTGCATTCAGAGTAAGATTTTTGACCAGTTTTTTGGAAATCTTATATTATTGAATTTACAAAAGAGCAAACCGGACCGACGCTCACCATAGGCTTGAGTGTTTCCGGCGCACCCTTGACCGTGGCCACGTAAGTGGTCTCCGCCGAGCCTGGCAGCGTGTATCCGGCCACGACACTCATCCGCTTGAGCGCCGACGAGAAGTGGTGCCGGTGGAAGATCTTCATGCCCGGCAGCTTGGCAGACTTGGGGATGACAGTGTCGCCCTTGGTCAGAGTCCAGTCGACTGCCGTCAGCGTGGCCTTCTCCAGCGGGTCTCCTACCAGCCCGTCATCCAGCTGCGCCAGCGAGTGGCACGTGGCCAGCACTTGGACGCTCTCGGGGGGCGCCTCGGATAGCGGCACAACGTCTGGCTTGCCGCTGGAAAGGATCGTGCTGTTAATACATTTCGGAACTACCTTTAACTCAAAGCCATGCTGAAAATGCATTCGATCGTGGTTAAAACCTCGAAAAGAAAGCATTAGAAAATTAATCGATACCTCTGTTTGTGACATATTTTTATGAGGAAACCTTACTTGAGCTGTGTTCGATTAATAATTCATCTAAAAAATGTTGACTTGGACAAGGATTTGAACCTAGAACCTTTAACTAAAGACGTCTCGAGGCTTCAACCAGTCAAAAGCGCAGTATAAACACGACACAACTACACACTTTTTTTGAGAGTAATCTTTCTGCTCTAAGTGCTATTGCTGAGATAACAGATAAAGTGAAGGCAAGCCGGCCATTTTGTGGGTGTACGTGGATCTATCTTGTCCTGTATAAACTGGACACACAAGGGCGGCTATTCTAAAAACAGGTTTAACAAGAGATTTTTTTCGGTTCATATGGGACAAGATTCTGTGGATAGATCGAGTACCAGAATCGTTGTCAAGCGGCCCAACATACCTGAGTCCGGCGATTCCTTCTACGACCAAGTTGTCACTCGTCAATGTTCCCGTCTTATCGAAGCAGCAAATCTCAACCTTGCCCGCGAAAGGTATCCTGAACGGCTCCGTGCAGAACACGGCCAGCTTGGACAAAGACAGCAGAGAAGTGTTGACGGCTAGGGAGAGCTCGATGGGGAGCTCAGGAGGCACGACAGACGTCAGGATGAGCGCACACTCCAAGAACAGTTTGTAACGGTTGCGCAGGGGGTCGGCCGAGCCGCGGATCCAAACGTAGGCGGCCGCCGCCACCGCGAAGATCAGCAGGAACAGGATGAAGCCAAACGTCTCCAGGTTGTTGGCGGTGACTCGCTTGACGCCGAATAGGATGGTGCGGAGAAGCTTGCCTTGAGATGTGTTAAAGCCTGTGCGCAGGACATAGGCCACGCACCCATTGTCGTTAGCTGTAACGGAAAGTGTGTGGTCAGACGTGGGTACAACCCTCCAGCTGCAGCCAGTTTTTGTGATGTACAGTCCTTTTTTCACGCTATTTCCTTTGTTAAGGTCGTAGATGTAGCCTGTACCTTTTCCTATTCAATGTAGCTTGAACTTTAAATGCAAAATGTGAGAACTTTTAAGACTGTAAGGTGCTTATGTTTTACTTTTTGTCTCCTTACAAACCAAAACTTCCAAAATCATTTTGTTTTGTATATCATTTGAAGATGATGGCGCCATCGCCGTCAAAACGTTGGAAGATCACCGATTTTTCAAGGCCGTTTTTAGGGCCGACAATTATCTTACAAGAGAGTTCTGCCTTGAAATGATCCAATATACCCAACGGCTCCCACCTTAATCATACAACCTTACTGTACCTGTCCTTTGACACAATCACACTCACATTATATCATACAATGAGTTTTGTAACAAATTAGTTGTGCTATGTATGTACAAATAATGTAATTTTATAGACACTGACCCTAACCAGACTCCGGAGGGCATACTTATCTGGGAAATCCTCATTCATTTTAGTCTCAGGCTAGCCTACCTCTTAGTCCAGTAGTTGTTTTGCAGGGAGGCGAGTGCTGAACAACTTTGGTGCCTCCAAACAAAATGTGGAGCTTTCCGTCTCCTTCGACATCAAGGTTATGGGTAGGATCAAAGTTCTCCACTGGCTCTTTCATCTGCGGAACTGACTCTCCTGAAAGCGATCAAAACCAATGATGTTGTAGTTAACTGCTAACTGCAATAATATATAAATAAAGGAAACAGAAAATTGTTCAATATTGTAAAAGTGAGCTCTTTACCAGTAAGCATACTCTCATCAACTATGCAAGGGCCTCGCAAAAGCAAAAGGTCACAAGGCACAAAATTGTCATTTTGCGACCGGGCAATAGACACGATATCTCCGGGCACAAGTTGGTCGGTTAGAACGGGACGCCAGCGTCGGTTTCGATACACCTATCGCAAAACACCATGATCATTAGCTACGTTGCTAATGATCCTAATATCTCTATTTAATATTTAAAAAAAAAATACCTAAAAATATACTTGATTATTGCCACAAAGCCTTCAGGTCGTAGATAGTCTATGACCATTAGGTACTACGCAATGAAAGATATGCAGTAGTCACTTCAACTTTTCGCTTTAAACGTAGTTAACATAGCACTTCCTAACAGTAAAAAAAAAAAAAAAAAGTTAATTACTGGGTTATACTGCTGAAAACTTCTAAACTGCCATTAGTTTGCAGGGCAGTTTGTTTGTTAGAAGCTTTCAGCAGTTTAAACCAGTTAATTAACAGTTTTTTTGAAAACTAGTGCTAAAATTAGACAGAAGGCATGAGTCTTAAAAATGTAATGGTAAATAAACATTTTCTTGCCTGAATCATATATGGCTTGGTACCCATTTTTCGAATTTCAGCCATGTTTCGTAACTGTTGCTGCACGAGAGTGCATTCAAACATCACGAGCATGACAAGAGTAAAGATGGAGTAGTACCAGTACTTGTCCAGGCACCACAGTGCCACACAGAACACTTGGAACACAAAGAACGGGGCAGTAGCTCGTTCCTTAAACAGTTCCATAAACTCGGGGATTGCCATATCAAGACTGAAAAACAAACGATTCAATTTAAGGAACATGTGAGAGATATGGCTTATAGCAGCATACTTTTATATTCACGTTTCATAAAGTCTTACTAGTTCCGTCCATATTTCAAATCTGCTTGCTGTAAATCGCCATCTTCCTGGTAGCCTTTCCAATCCATGTAGAGGCCAAAAGAGTTATTCACTGGAAACTGTAAGCCTTCAAAGCGTTTCTTGTCCTCATCCCAAAGATACTTTGTCTTTTGGAAGACAAACCAAAGCTTAGTGCCCTTATCTGTTTCATTCTTGTGCTGATGCACAGAAACAAGCTCTGTTGACCCATTATTTGATGTGGGTACAACTTTGGCGACGGTAGCTTTCAAATGATCGGCAGTCTGCAATACGCAACAAACTCAGGAATGGAGTCGTAGCGGCTAATTTTCCACTGCTCTACAATTAGCTGACAAGAAAGGGTCATCGTCATGATGAACGGAAGTTGGAGAAGAAAGGCTAGAAAACAGCCTGGGAGTACCGTGAGCACATCAGATCTAATAAGTCATGAGATCTACTTCGAGTACGACATTGGATGAGTGGATTACATTAAAATAAAAATAACATATATACTGCAGAAAGTGTTAACTGCAGTGGGTAGCCTGATATTCACGCTACATAAATTTGCTCTATCAGCCTCCCCAACTACAAATCTATCAATTGCTACTTTCAACGAGTTTTCAGACGGCCTACACATTTATTGGTCTAAAAATTGTAAATCACGATATTACTACAACTCCAGTACGTACGGTTCTGCATGTCAAAAAACATTGCACGTGGACCGACCAATGGCAGCACAGACAACTCAAAATTTGCAAACAGCCGATCACTGCTACTCCAATAAATCCAGCTTCATTAAAATCTTCCAGGCCGTAAACGAAAATCCACGAATAAAGCCAGCCTCCGTACAGTACCAGAAATGGCAATATATATCCATGCAGTATGAATGGTCGTGGAATATGAAGCGAAACTGACTGAACCAAGTCGTCCACACCGGAACGATCAGCCATTTTCACGATAGGAATTTAATTCCAGATTCGTCAAAGAGCGAAGAAGGCGGTGACGATTACCTGTTGTCTGTATGGCAATCAACGAAGGTGTCATTTGGGTGTCAGTGTGGTGTCAGTTTCGTTAGAGCAGTCTACATATTTCTGCGGTATTTCATGTAAAAACCTACTTTAATTTAAATGTTGACCGCGTACCGTCGTTCAAATTAACCTACATTACCATTTTGTTCATCATTAAAGATTCTTGTGATAAGAGTCACAGTCTTTCAATATGTCACTGTGAAGAACTGTTTGAGATTTTATTATGTGAGATTAACTAATTTTTGGATATTTTGACAAAGCTTTTCTACACCACAGCAAAAATTGGAAGTACTAGAGAATAATGTCATATTCAAATTCTAAAATAATAGCAGTGCGGGACAGTTTTGATGATGAGGATGTTAGCGATGAAATCGAAGATGAAGTTTTTATTCGCGATGGTAGAAATGGTTCAAAGATGGATGAAGAGAGAGGAGTGAAACGACCGCTAATGGCACCAAGGAGAAAGCATAAATCAAACCAGTCTCATACAGACGTCGTCAAAAGCCCACTGTGTACAGGACTTTGTATCCCATGTTGTTATGGAATAATAGCACTTTCATTGGCAATTGGTAGGTAGCACTACCTGAAATATTTTTAACTACGCAGTATTAAAATCTACTTAAAAAAAAAGCTATTGTTCCTGCAAGTTTCTCCTTTAATTTGTAATTTTACAAATTTAAATTTCCATTGTAATTTGCCAATTAACAACTACGTTTCTTTCTAGGATTTATAACCCTAGTGGTTGTTCTCTTTCTCTGGTTACCAAGCTCCGTAAATCGACTATCATTTTGGAAACTAGACCAACAAGGGACTCACCCTCAAAATGAATTGATTCCATGTACTGATATATTCACCACAGACATTTGGACTAAATCCTTACCAAAGCTTACAATTGAATCGAGTATTGCTTTAAATGACGTCAACCACGACGGAAATCAAGACATAATCATTGGATATGGAACTGGTAGGCGACTCATTAATTTAATCCAATATACATCTGCATATTACCCTGTAGTAGGTAGGTTTTTTTCCCCCAATGTCTATGATTTGTTCTCCATGCTCCATTTTATTTCATTTATTTATTTTCAGATATTTTTCGTTTTCTCCTTTGTCCGTTGTTTTTTTCATGAGAAAATGTTTGTAAGTATTTTATACTGTTTTTTTATAATTTATTATTTGGATTTTTAACTCATGACTTTATTTGAAGGTTGGTTAGGTAGGTAGGTATTTGAAGGTAGTCTCTACCACTACCAATTAGGTACTCGGTAGGTACTCGCCTGAATGAGTTCACTGTGATCGCTAGGTGCAGATGATCAAGGTGTGCCCCCTTTGGTATGCCGCATCTACTTTGACCGACCCGCTCCTTGCCTGGGTGGAGTGCTTGCGCTTGATGGCAAGACTGGGAACATGTTGTGGCAGCACTGGATGCCGCACACCGTCTACTGGCTGGATTGCAGCGCGGACGTCACCGGAGACTCGGTCAATGACTGCCTAGCAACAGGCAAGGTTGGTTGCAGAATTATATGGACAGTAAAAACATTGACTTGCCTTATTTTTTTATGTAGCCACGTCATTGTTTGCACCTAAATCCACATACTATTGCCGCACCATATTATATGCAAAAAACCAACTCCACCTAAGTTACCAGAATGATCTCAAATGATTTTGCCTCTATAGAAATTTTGCCCGCCAAATTAGTTAATGGTACAATCATTCTGAAAACCGATGCAGGGTTGCTTGATTAGTTGAATTAATTATAACTTTCAGTCATTTCATTTCAGTCTCTGAGCCTCTTTGGTAGCAAAGTCTCTTAACACTTTTTATCTTTCTTGATCTTACCTAAATTGTTGAAAAGTGGTGAGAAGTAACAAAAAGAAAGGTTCTATATTTTGATTGGTGAGTTAAGGGACAGATAATTTTTTTTCTCAACTCTGATTTAAGAGCTATTCCTTGGATTAATGCTATCGCCATGGCAACAGCCAATCACATGCATTGAATTAATTATGGTTCTGAAGATTACCTCTTAACTGAAAGTTAAGAAAAGTTGTGAAACTAGCCCCAATGCAATTAGGGTGGAGCCATGCGGGTGATTAATGGACACGACGGAAGCTTGCTGTGGAAGTTCCGGCAGTCGGAGCAACGAGAGAGAACGTTTGATGTGTATGCTGGAAGATTTGTGCAAGACGTGGATGGCGACGGGGCTTTGGATATTCTGGCTGCACACACGGGAGACACTGTGTCTGGTGAAAACATTTTAACATTAATTAATAGTTTTAAGTATGCTTAGGGAAAATATGCAAATTTATTCAAATTTGCAAAGTTTTATTTTCCTCCAATGACAAAGAAAATTTTTAACGAAGCCCCCTTTTCGTGCCGGTTATCCACCATTAATTGCTAAAAATATAAATCTATCTCTAGTCTAATAAAAACCAGACCTGGTTTGGATGCAATCTCTCTGGAACATCTGGAATGTTCTATTGGGGGCAAGTTATTTTTTAAAATATTTTGTGATTAAATGTGGATAAGTTGGCAAGTCTGAAATAACGGTAAAATTAATTTATAAATACCTACCTATTTTTGAAGAAAAAAAAATTCGTGTGAATTGACCATGCCTACATGAAAACATTACGCAAACCCGTGCACTTACAATGCAATTTCACTTCGAAAGTGTCTGTCTGTTTTGAGAATTGAATCTCAGTCCTCCCGATATCCCGTTTTTGCTCTTCCATCTGTGCTTAACAGACCTGGCATTCACTTGGATGGGGCGTCTCTGTCGGGGTATTCCGAGACCTCCGAGGGCATTGCTTGAAGGCAAATTTTTTTTAAGCTGACTTAATATTTATCGACGGTGTTTTGATGTAACAGGAGACGGTTTCGTCGGACACCTGGCATTGGTGAGCGGCGCTTCCGGCCGATTGCTCCGCCAGATGGATACTCCCGGCGGAGAAGAGACGTACTACGCCCCGCAGATCCTCGTACAGCCTGACAGTCAGGTGGTCGTGCTGTTTGGCACTGGCGGGCAGGCAACGCCGGGGGGGCTGTACGCCATGACACTGGACAGACTCGTGGCGGGGGACTTGACACAGGTCAGTGCCGTAGCTACAGCTGGAGCAGACAGGGTCAGTTGGTGTACAGGGTGTTTGTAAATGTGTACCAGTTGCCCCTTAATTACACATAAACTATACCCGTAAAAGTCTTTTGCCTCAACTTCTATATGATTATTTTGCAGTTGAAGACAATCTACCATGATGACAGGAAAGGAGTGATGTCTGCTCCGGTTCTGGTGGACATCAACAGCGACGGATATGAAGACATCGTGGTGTCCACGTTCAGTTCTACAGTCTTGGCATTTGACGGTCTTACATTCCAACGTCTCTGGAACTTCAGCACTCCTTCAGCAGAAACGTTCAGGTAATTGCCTACATGTGGCCGTTGTTACATTTCATGCACAATTTGGTCTGATATTTGTGTTTTATTAACGCTGGATTTAACTTTACAGCTCGCCTATTCCAGCGTACTTCAACGAGGATGATGTTCCTGATTTCCTAGTCAAGTACCAAACAGGCCCTGGTTTTCCTGTTTATTATTACTCACAGGTTTGTTAGCATATTGGTCCCTACCCAATTGTTTCACAGTCCGTTCTGCAGTGAAGAGTGGTAAAATAGAACTAATAACCTTTTTATCTCCTCTAGGCCACACTTTTAGATGGGAAAAGTGGAACCCCGATACAAAAACCGCTGACTGACTCTTTAGCCTCTCAGTCTGCAGGTCTCAGTATCAGCATAGAGGGTCTTGGCAATGATTTATTGGTTTATTGGTCAGCATACTGCGCTGGTCACGAAGACGCCACTAGCTCCTTTAACTACGACTCTGGTATGTACCACCACCTGTATGTTCATATGTATGTTCATACTGTATGTTCAAATAGCCAGAGTCCTCTATACAAGGTTTGATTTTTCATTGGAATAATAATGATTCAACCTCTTACATATCTAGCTAAGTCAGCTCAGACTCAAAATAAAGCAGACTGGTGCAAAATAAGGTTCAACTCCACACAAACTTACAAGCTGTGGGCACTAAATCAGCACATACCTCCTCCTGGGATTGCAATATATAGCTCAGGTAGGTACCGTAAACAATGACAGTTTATAAATAAGTCAAAGTTCCAGTGTTGTTTTTTCCATTAATATAATTAATTGAATTTCCATTTTTAGACTCTCGTGAAGAGCTTGAATACAATAACTCTATAAACACATATCTCGAAGCTCAACAGTACATGAAAACGCATCCAGACTTCAGAGAATCATACCTTCGTCAGATGACCAATCCTGTAGCCGAGCCTCCTCAGATCAATACAAAGGACAGCGCACCTTTAGACACCAACGGAGCCATCTTCCGGCACAAGGAAAACCAGCCTCTTCTGGTCGGCAACAACTGGCATCGAACACATGTTCCTAGCCCAAATGAATACCGAGGTGAAGAGGAAGAAGTGTTATCTGGGTATCTCAACGACCACGGGAAGTATCCAAATGTCAGAAAACACGGAGACAAGCTTACAAATCATCCACATAACGCTCAGCAGTGGCGCCGTCAGTGGCAGGAAAATAATGAGCCGGCGTCTTACCAGGAGCTGAGCGAGGCGAATGTGCCTGATAAGAAGTTTGAGGGACAAAATACTGGCCGAGAAATGGACTACGATTCACAATACGATCCTCGCATGGTTGATGGTTACGGTAGACAGAGAGATGAAAGAAGTCGGATAAGAGGAAACGTAGATTCGTTTAAGGAGGCAAGATGGAATGAAAAGCAGGAAGATGGATTTTTGTCCAGTGCAGGTGATCAGAAAGATGCGATGAGTAACTTAAATGTTGGCCAGGAAGAGGGCAAAAGAGTTCTCAATGAAGAGATGACCAGTTACAAAAACGAGAAGATGAGTTACTTGCCAAAGAACGGGGACAGTTATATGCTCCAAGGAGATGAGAGAAGCAAAATAATGAGCGGTGTGCGGAAGCATTTGGAAAAGAGGGAGGCTGTGAACATCCTAGGAATGAAATTAGTAAGCGGAATTCAACGGCTCTCATCAACAGGTGATTTCTTAAATTTTACTTTTTTCATCCGCTGACTAGACATGTCGTTTGAGAGCACCAAAAACACAACCAATACAACCACAAAACCATGATATTTGCTTCGATGTATTGAGGAGACAATTCTGACCAGAGGTCAATTTCATTAACCACAGGAATAAATAAATTCATTCACCCACATACCCTAAATGGCATAAGAGTTTTAAGGGCAGTCAAAGTAGAAAAGAGTACCAAGGAAGTACCTACTTGATACAAAGATACTAAATTTTCCATGCCCTATTTAGGAACTTTGGTTCCAACTCTGGATGGCACCAAAGACAGCATCGATATCGTGTTCGCTACATATTGGCTCCCAGCTGCTTCCGAATCGCAAGGCCGTGCTTTGAACAGAGAGTGCATCCAGCAGAAACTAGTCGAAGCCCAACGTGATTCCAGTAAGTGGTACTCATACTAGCAAGCATTTGCTTAAGTTTCACCCAGCATTGATCCATTTAACAAACCTGTTTCCATCAGGCAAATACTTGGGAATGGACCCAAGCGCCATCGAGGCATCTGTCACAGCCGACTGTCTGGCCGGACCAGCGTCGTTCACTGCGGAAGAGACCAAGCAGTCTTCTTTTGATTCCATCAACATGTCGCTTGGTCAGATGACTATTTACAGAATCCGTATATCATGCCAGTGTGCTAACCTTGCACATACTGAGCGTTGCTCGAGCGTTTTACCGTTCGACAAGCAAAGCTGGCCAAGCTATCTGGGGTGGAATGGGAAAGGATATTTCAGACCGAGATGCAAGTACTAAGGAGTTTTGGTGGATTTTGTTGGCCAAGTTTAAATTATTTATACTTTTTAGAGTTTACCATAACCATTTGAGGCTCGGCTACCTCGCTAGAATAAATTAATTTCTGGGACCGTTCATGATAGTATATACCTGGAAGCCTGAATATTTAAAGGTACGTGGTGGTTATAGTCTAAATCAGGGTTGCACACGTCAAGGTCCAGAGGCCATGTGCAGTCTGTCAGTCCTTTTTCTGCAGTCCCCAAGTAAATTTTCAACACTTCCCAACTATGCCTGTCTCAACATGCTGCAAAGCTGATACTAAAAGGTAGAATTGGGGTTTTTTCAGGCTTAGTAAGTGTCATGCGTTACGTACCGACGCTAAGTTTCAGTAACTTTTTTAAGAAACTTAGCGCTCTTTTTGATTTCGCAACAATTTGAAAAGTAGCACCGCATTACGATCAGGTTACTTTTCCACCAGATGGTAGCACAAGTCACGCCTCGAATAGTCGGGGTGTCCGATCTGAATTTTGAAAAACACTTGAGCTTAAATTAAAACCTACTTTACCCGAAAATAAGCTGCACTCACCTCTTCGTTTCTATACGTTCGTTGAGGTGAATACAAAACAATTTTCTAACATTTCTAAATAATATTTTCTTCTAAACAAAAGGCAAAAGTAATGTGGAAGTAGTGTCTCTACTTTTTTGTGTAAAAGTAAGGTAGCGACACTACTTTTTTAAAAAGTTATCAGGTTAATGCAAAAGGGAGTTTAATAATGCCGCTCCGTACAAAAATGAACTCACCCAAGACTGGGTTTTTAGAATAGGAGTGCAGAAGGTTCCAAAAAGTGCATGCCATTTGCACTAACCCAAAAATCCGATTGTCTAATCTGGGAGCTCAACTGCAAAGTGCAGCCTGCAGCTTGAACTAAAAGTATTTGCGTTGTCCACGTTGGGTTAAACAGCCCTGCATAAATGAAGTTAATCTTTCATTATAGCATGACGGTAGTATATGCTTTGCAGCATTGACTCAAGCCCAATTATGCTCTCTTGTATTTAGCTTGGGACATTGCAGTCTGGCCATAAAGGCAAAGGAACAAGAATTTGGAAAATGATTGAGGGGGGTAGGGACTACGAGGTTGTGGCTCGATATTTAGAGGATAACTACCACGTTTGGAACGGCTTAGCCAGTAAAAGGTGTGTACCTTATCACTTTTTTCTGATCATAAAATTATCTACGACCTGTTTTTTCCACGCTGCTTACTTAGCACAGAAGGTTATTAAGACTTGAGAGGAGCTATAGTCTTCAGCCTGAAATGAGTTATAGTTTTAAATATATGTATTCATGATTTCAACCTCCTTTGTCCTCAGTGTTGTCCATTAAAATATGTTTAAAATTCTATCAAGGAGCAGGAGATGATAATAAATATTTATAATCAGTAATCTTCATAATTTCTGAAACCTTACCCATCCATTGAGCATGTGAGCAACATATAGTCTTTGCTTTAGTTAGAGCTGCACGGAATTTTGACACGTTTTAATTCTCGCACTTGTAAGTATCCATGTAAATCCCGAACATGTTGTCTATCAGAATAGATGGGTCTGACTATGCTGTCAAAATATCTCGTAGGCCTTCACCTGCCACATTGCCACATACAATGATACAGGTAGATGAGTTGGGGAGGCAATTTGGTATATGGCGACACAGGTCTGTACTCGAGTCAGCGACCAAGTCATTACGGGTATAAAACCCGAGTCCTATCAACCAATCATTGATTTCAATAAATATGAATCTTATCACCTCTCATTCCGTGCACTTCTAACTAAAGCAAAGACTATACCATACAATACTGAACATCATACGACTTGGTCTTATATACTGATGGGTTGTTTACGTTAATTAATGTAAAATCGAATTTTGTTTAATCTTGGGGGATGTAAAACCAGTCCGGTTATATTTTAGATTTGGAAAGGTTTACCAACCTTCATAGATAGTAGTGGTAGTGTGCGCCAAGTTGATTGAATATTATTTTGGTCACCAAACAGCGTCCCCATCCACGCCAAAATGTGATAATAATACTTTTCTTTTCATCCACATTTTCGTTTCAATCCCCACAGTGCACTCACTAGTCACTACATTCGTCACAGAAGTCGGCGTGCAGCTTTGGCTGGGCCAAGAAGCTTCATGCCTCCTGCTTGTAGAAAATGGCATCAGAGTCAAAACAAAAAGAGTGTACTCGAGCTTTTAAGTCTCTCAAGAGTAATTGAAAAATTTGAAAACTGTATCTTTGGTTATTTTAAAGAAAATGGCTAGTTGGACTAGGGGCTGCATTTTTTAACTAGTCCATTACCGTAATTCTTATTCAATATCAAAAAATGTAATTAATGAATCCCTATAGGCGTGGTTAGTCGCTTTTAAAATTGTAAGCCTTCAAATATCTGTGCATTGATTTTGATTTTAAGACAAAAATTTGTTTTATATCATCATTCGTCAATGCAGCGTGTTTGCCCGCAAGACATAATTTAATATTAAATAAGAAAAATTTGAAGGAAAGCGAAGCGAGAAAAATGTGTAAAAGATCCGGGGTACAATCCTGGGTCATCTGAATTACCTACCAGTCGAGTGCCCTCCTACCGTTGCTCCACGCCTGGCCGAGTAGGGTAAAAGGGTATCCAAGAAAAAAAGGCTAGAGACTCTCTAAAGCAAGATTTGTTGGTCATAACGAGGGCAAAAATATTTTTATACGTGTCTACTATAAATTTGTTATTTTTATTTGATATTATGTATATAATTATCTCGCCCTGGAATTTCAACCTATTTTAAATTAACTCTTGATGTCGTGAGGCAGGCTTCGCCTATCCTATCCTGTCCCTGTGCCAAACATATTCAATGTTGTTTGAAGCCATTAAATTTCAAATTAGCTGCATGCATCGGGTGGTTATTTCCGCACAATATAGGTATTTCCACACAGCGCTAATATTTATGTTATTGTTGGCCATGCCAATGTTAGTCTTTATGATGCCCCGTCAGCTGGACGACGCTTCTGACAAGTGTGCGTGTCTTTATTTAGACGCCGGCTTAGTTCACAAACAAACGCCCACACAGCACACACCAATTTGTGGGACGACGCCTTGAAGTTTCTCCGCGGAAACTGTACGCCAAGGAAAGACAGGTGACAGCCGTGCATCGACTTTGTAATTCTTCACGTTCCGCAGTAAAGAATGATATTTCAAACATTATTTAAATTTAAATTTTTGAGTTGTATTTTGAAATAAGGTTTGTATCGTAGGTAGGCACGTGGTCGGTGGTAAGCTCATGGTATAGGTGCTACTCAATAAAATTGCTATGTTGTGACGTGGCATATTTGTATAAAAACCACAATTCGCGCACTGCGCGCGTGTTTGTTAATATACCTATTAGTGGGATGTCCTCCTTATCCCTCGCGATAGAATCGTAGAGGGGGGATAAAAGAAATGAAAAAATGTGCATCCATCCCAATAAATAGTTCATCCATCTAAGTAAACAGATCCTTGCGTTATCGCACAGAAAAAATTGTTTCGACCTCCTGATCTCGGGTACACTATTCCCGTCGCTGAAAACTGCGCAAAATATTGCACTCAAAGTTATGATTTTTTATGCCAACACAACACTTACATCATAGTCTTGAAATCGAACACATTTTCCAGCGGGCGTCAAAATATTTAACAACCTTTAATTTATTTTGGGACCAGTGGAAGATTCCCCCACCCCCGGCAAAGGAGTACTTAGAGATAATGGCTATGAACGTTGAACTGAGTCTCGTACGGCTCATATATATTACAATGCATTTGCATCTCAGCTAGCCGAATGGCCAGTGCATTCTATGCGAAACGATTCGACCACGTCTAACACGCAGTTGAAGTCGCGTTAGTCAAGCCAGTTTGAATTCAAAGCAGCTGGAAATAAATGGCATACGTATCGGTCTTCGCCAAAATCACTTGAAAGTCAACTCACTCTCGGAAATGACTTGAAGAACTCGAATCGCATCGAGATACGGTGAATACAGTGTAAAGCGGTTTGACGACGTGGACGAGCTTTTAGAGAACGTTGATGATGTTGGTCATGTTTCTGTTCCGCAACGGGCTCTGAAGCGGTTTAGTCAGTTGTGGGCGTCGTGGTAAGGCAACATTTTCAACCCGCTTTGAACTCAAAATAGCTGGACTAAAGCGACGTAAACCGCGTAATATACGTAGACAAGGATTAGTCTAATTAGTAATTAACCTACAATCAGCAATCATTATTAATTGACGTGCAATGGGATTATTATAGCAATTTCCTTTGTACTTGCAATATTACAGTTCCAGTATAACACGTAGGTAGGATGTGCATCAGAATCCAGTAGCAATGCCGAAGCATGAAATTCAAGTAATGCGTGCGTGTACCATGGGAAACGCATACTTTTCCACCAGGTACGCTGCACGGAGGTATGGTAGAAACCCTATTATGAGGGTGTTACGCAGTGTGCTCTCTCACAGTTTAGACTGTACATACATACATTTACACCCACGCGTCTAGGTATTATGATCGCAAAGTATTCAGCACATCGTATTAAGTTGGATTTCAATAGAACGTTGCTACCACACCCTATCCGGCGAGGCGGGGTGAATGTGTGCCCGGATAGCTCAGCGGTGGAGCACTCGACTGGAAATCGAAAGATCCCGAGTTCGTATCCCTATTCGGTTGCAATTTTTTTCCGCTTCGCTTTCCTTCCACCCTTCGCTTACAGCCGACGGTTACAGCTCCCATCCAGTGGAGCCACGTTCTTGTAATAATAATATTGAAACATATTACAAGTATTTATCTTTATTACATTTTATGGAAATTCCAATGGTTACCTTCCCATTTTCTTAAAGGTTATCATTGAGGTACATCTTTGAGGTATTATTTTATTAAGGTGAACAGACTTTTTATTTTGTAGTTTAGTTGAACTTCAAACCACTCGTACCTTATAGTTTTGAAACGATTTTGAACGGGGAGGGGCAGAATGAGGGAGGGTTGTCGTTCATCAGGTGTCTGGCACTTTATTTCAGTCGTTCACGTAGCCTTGAGTAACACGTACTGGAAACGGGTCGGTTTTATCAGTAAAGTACTTCGGTGTTCTAGATTTTGTGTAGCCCCAAGAACACAACAGGCAAGCAACACATATATAAGTTATTTACTGTGTTTACACAATACGTGCTGTGCGTAACGCCACAAAACACATTTCATTGGTGATCTCCAGACAGGTGGAAATTGGTAAGCTTGGAAACTCTTATGCTTACAAGTTACTTTACAATAAAGCTAGATGTATCACACATATAGACGAGCCAGATGTAGACAATTGCGCCAAGCCTATGGCTGGACTTATCCGATAAGAAGGAGTGCTTAGACACATTTTTATGTGTTTTTAGGCATGGAAATGGGATAACCAGTGTTACACGTTCATATCAGAAAAGTAAAAAATAGCACTTCTTCAGCATGATCCAGGCAATAGTAATGCATCTAATGCACCTAACGATGTAGATTGGTGATTGTAATTCACACCTAAATTCTACAGCATACCAGTTTTGATTTTATTTATCTTGTCACGTAGTTATTTGCCTAATGAGATAATCTGTAGCGATACATTGTTGACAGCACACGGGCAACAGGTGTGTAGTGGTAGGATAAAGATGCCAGTCCGTTCAGCTGCCGTTGACGTCGCGACGCTCTCGGAATTGTACCGTCGAGAGCGGGGGACGCCCCTGAGATATATGTGCTTTGACAGATGAACTGTCGCCGGTTTTCAAACATACACGCTTTTTTGACAGTCAACAGAATTTCTTGTAGTTGTTTGACTAAACGCAACCATCAACTGAAAACTGCGTGTGAAAACTACACACCACGTTAGGTGCGAATGGTGTTCAAATGACATCGATTTATGAGGAGCACTACACTCCCCCCTATTCACTATATAGGACACGTCAACGTTAGCTGCAATTAACAATGTTATGGTACACGTCTTGTTTGTGTCCCTTCTTTTAAATTGGCACATCAATTAAGATTGCGACTTATTTGTATCTTAACTTTCACAATTGCATGTAGAGGATATCAGACACTAGGGAAACGCTCTTCATATAAAAGATTGTTGGAATCAACTGTGTTAATGGAACGCAACTAAGGTACGCTGAGGCACGCACCTCTTTTTGTTAATTGAAATGTAAAATTTCAATCTACTTACACATTTTATTCCGTAAAATGTGAGGTGTTCGTAAAGTTCATTAAATAATTAAAGTACTCAACGATGTCATTCAATTGCAACGCACACAAGGGTGGAAACGTTCTGATATTTCATTTTCATTCGGTCGACATTCATGGCTATATTTCAGCCAATTTCTCGCTAAAACAAATAGGAGGGGAGACTTTTATTAATTTTGAGGATCAACACTCCACCATTTAGGTCACTGATCTTCGCATAATAACTTTAAGTCACTTGGGCTAAAAGCGAGTTTTTGCTGGCTTGCTGTTTTTCACTTGTAAATTTCATTAGCGAAACCAAAAAAAAAAAGACAGAAGAAAAACTGTAAATCACTGATGTACGTTACTCGGCTCTCAGTTGTTTGATAAAACATTGACATCATATTTAAACCAAAAGCTTCCTTACACGCTGTTGGTGTTTCTGGAGTATAAGCTTAGCCGTACGTATACCTACTTTATTTTTAACTTCAAGAAGTGTTTAAGTTCGTGCGTAAATTCACATTAAAATAATAGGTACCTACTGCAAAAAATAATTCATGTGAGCTCGGTACCCCTATAACTAAATCGAAAGTGTGTGGATATAACTTTCAAAACTTTATCTAATCAAGCTGAATTACTCCGGATCGCCGCAAAATCAAAGTTTATTCGAGGAAAATTAATTAAACTCCTCCCGAGGAAGCTATACATAATTTTAAAAGTTTTCAATATTAATATCGTAAAAACGCCGCCGTTTACCTGTGAATACTGTGAGAAATTGCACTTCACTTTAAATTGCGTGTTCATTGAAGCGTTTTCTCACAAATTGTTATAAAGGTTGAATTTAGCATTGTCTCAGGGCTAGCGATGAACTGGCAATAAGAAATTCTTCCCATTCAATTAAGCACGCTATTTTGAGCAATTCAGCTTCCACCCGTAACTTCGCAACAGTAGCATAGCCCCATCACTTCCGAGCTCCCAGCCGCTATTGAGTTTGAATCCCATTTCGTCTGCACATTTTTCCCGCGTCGCTTTCCTTCCATCATCCAATGAAGCCAAGTTCTCAGTCATGCTATGAACAATGTACGTATATGTATATCTCGTAGTCATTACCGCCAAACAATTACAATTACAATTATAATTATGGTTTGGTGGTTAATTCCAGGGCCGTTGTTGGATGTTTCAAAGTGTTGAACGGTTTTGCTCTGTTTGAACGAGATTTTTGGCCGAAAAAGGGCTTATGGTTGCTCGAAATTTCGACAGTGGACGGTCTGCCACTTCAAAGACGATAAAAGATGAAAGACAAAAGATGAAAGATAAAAGATAAAAGATAGAGGATAAAAGATAGAGGATAAAAGATTTAAAATAAAAATGAAAATAGATACAAAGAGATAAAGATAAAATCA
>QKMV01001017.1:0-18033 GCA_003287335.1 Lednia tumana
GTTTTCAGCAGTTTAACCCAGTTATTAACAGTTTTTTTTTAAACTAGTGCTGAAATTAGTCAGAAGACACGAGTCTTTAAAATTTTTAAATCTATTTTTCATTCACGCCTGGATGAATAAAGAAGAAAAGTTTTAAAAACCATTGGTTTTACATTTATACTGCAAAAAAGATGAATATTTTAAACATAAACACACATTTTATATTTAACTTTAAAGCTAATTGCATTAACAATTGCATTCACAGAAATTACGATGGAAAAGCTGTGTTAATAGAAAATGCTAAATCATATAAATAAATATACAAAGCTTTCCTTAAAGGGGGCATAGCTCCCTAAACTAAATCTTTCATCTTCATCTTTCCTTCGGACCGTAAAAAATTGGCTCCGCATTAGATCATTTATTTTAGCCAGTCATTGGTTTGCCAAAGGAGTGTGTCATATTTTACCAATATTCCTGTGCTTTTTGTGTGTTTGTTTATGTGCTGTCTTAAAATCTATTTGAGACTGTGCAAACAGTGCATAATATAAGTTTCACGTTCTATGGTTTCAATACACAATATACACTAAAGTTACACCCGTCACACAAGCTGCGTGTCTATTGAGTACTCTGACCAAAAACTTAAATAATTCTTATTAATTCATAGAATTAACAATATATATTTTTTGAAATGTCATAATAGACTACCATGGTGCATTCAAGTCTACATGAAAAATTAAATTTTAGATTGTTATACAGATTATTTAACAAATTCGATCAGTAAGTACAGAACAACAAAGAGAGAATCAGATCAATACCTAACTAAGTACTATTATGTCAAAATCTCTGACTCAGTGAACAGACCATTTGTGCTGGCGAATACGCTCGCCTCTGTGTGCTTCTGGAAGCAACCAAACTCCCAGACTTTCTCGCCCTCTCCAAACGCCTCCCCATCAGCCAGTGTGACTGGCAGCGAACGGTTCAACGTTTCAGGCAGCATGAGGCAGAAGATTGCGCCGAGGATAGCCAGACCGCCCAACGTGAGGTCCGGGATGGCTATCCAGACTTTCTCCTGGAGGAAAGGATGAGTTAGTTTTTTAATTGTAGCCATGCCAAATGGCTGGGGTAACTTTTGCTATTGTGAGCCAAGGGCTACGGGTGCCTCGTCAGTCCAGCAGCAAAAAAGCTGCAACATTAACTAACAGCTCTCTGCAATATCATTGCACAATTTTTCAATATTTCAGGCTTTAAAGTCAAGAAGAATCACGTCAACATTAACTTCAGCATTCAGCTCACATAATTTAGGTTCAGTCTCGGAGAGAAATAGAGTAAACCAAAGCCTGAAATTTTCATCATTCAACCACGTCTGTGATTTAACTCTACTGCTCCTGCATAAGAATGCCCGCTGGTACACTTCTGGAAAGTTTCAATCGAGCAAACCTGATCTGCTACCTCTTTTATCGGTTAATTTATTATTCCAGGAGTGTACACTGTCAGTTTCTCCTACTTTCATTCCCAGCTTATCCATCTAGCTAGTAAGCAATTTCTGTAATGATCCTAGCTTTTAGAAAGCAGTTTCTACATAGATTTGAGCGTATTTGGTGTAGGTACCGCCAGTAATATGTAGGGGCTGGCAAATAAGACCACGTAGCCTGTCATGTGTATTGCCGATACGCCCTGCCCCCTGACTTCGGTGGGAATGAGTTCAGCTGCGTACTGCACACCCGAGTTGTACGCAACGTTGATGCCAAGGCGGCCCAGGAAGTACAACGTCACTGCTGCGTTGGGATCTGCAACAAAGAGAACGGTCACATGCGAGGGGAGGAAAAAGTTTTGATTGGCACATATGTAGTGTGTGACAGCTTGAAACGTTAACATAAACCGCATAAAGCAGATCTTCATGTTTGAACTCATGTTTACAACAGTGCTTCGGTAAACTCCAAGCAGTTTGTCAAAAATATTTATTTAATTTCTCGCTGTTCTTTTAAAAACACTGATTCCGTTTACTTAAAGTATTGACCACATTATCTCCACGAAAATGATCTCAATTGGGACAACTTTAAGCAACTTAGCCTTATTAAAGAGGTATCTACACTCTTATCCAAAAATGTATGATCATTAAAGGCTCAAAATTTAGGTATTTTCAAAATAGCAAGGTAAAAAAACTGGGCCACCAAGAGCCCAAGAAAAAAACTGTCGAAAGCGCCACTTTCGATCAACTTGCATTCAAAAATGATTTAGGAGCAACTATGATCAGAAAAAAACAAACTTGTGGCCTGTAACATGCTCCCCCATCCTTTTTATTGTTCTAGAAAAAAATTGTTTTTGTAATTAGTGCATGCATTTAGCCACAATCACAACGTCTTACTGAAGGTGTGTGTTTTATTTTCTGCATTTTTCCTGTGTTATTCTTGCATCGATCGAGCCACCCCGCGCTTCGCACAAAATCTTTAATAATTTGGGTTAATTTATAGTACTTCTCAAATATTTTTTGTAATGTTATTTAAGACTATCATGATGATTTCAAGTCTAAACAAAATTTTTAAAATAGGTGGGTTATAGCCTCTTTTTTTCTGAGTAAGTTTCCTTTTTCCTTTAAAAATTACTAGTTCAGTCTACTTAAGCGTGAACAACATCATCTCTAGAAAAAAACACCAACCGATTGGGAGAACCTCAAGCAAGTTATCTTACTAAGCTTGTGCTAACCCTGGCTCCCTCGAATTGCAAGCAAAATGCCTGCGGTAACCATGCAGCCCCCAGTAAATGCCAGCGAACTGCAGGCCATTGCTTTGCGTCCAATCCGGTCTTGTAGGGCCAAGATGATCAAGCATGCAGGCAGAGTTGTCACCGACGTGATGCTGAACACCGTGAAGCTGTTGTAGCCGAGCCCGGTCACGTTGCGCGAAATGGCGTCGTAGCACAGAGTGAGCACGATCCTGGAGGAAGGATCACGCTAGACTGACAAGGCCAATATCTCGGTTATAATTTGGGGGTTCAAACCCTTCCACGCTGCTACATTATCGTTTCCCAAATTAGGGCTATGTCTTATCGTTTGATGTTAAAGGTGCAAAAACAAGTGAATTTATATTTTTATTAGACTGCGTGAGTTTAGAAAAGGTTTTACCTGGAAATCGCATATTTTACAAAAATGTGTGCCACCGAATTGAATTATTTCTTATCTCGGAGCGCGGGTAGTGCGCTGCAAGTGGTCTTTGGTTCTGCGACTGCTGCTCAAGGTTAATTTTGGTTCCTTGGACACATTTAGATTTATAAACATGCAGTGTCTTTTAAGAATATTAAAATCACTTCAAAAATACCTGCTCACTCGAGGACTTGAACCCCGGACTAAGTTTATTCCTTATCATGCAGTGTCTTTCATTTTCGAGTAAAATTTCTGTCTGTTTAGCCAAGTGACTTCTCATCCCTGGTTGAATATGAGTTTAAAAAAGTCTTGGTATGACAGTAAAGTTGTTGTATGCTTTTCTAAATCACCACACACTATAAATAATTTCTCTACTTGCTTTGATCATTTCTAACAACGTGGTATAGAACTAGCGAGCTTTGAACGTTATTTGTGCTGATGCTGATGAGCAGGACTGATGCTGGCTTATGAGCTGCGATATATCACTGGTGTTCTCAGCGCAAGCACGGTCTTACAACGCAACCAAAAGCAGTTCCTATACCTTGATGAACCCAAAAGGAAAAAAAACTTCTTTTTCCCCCTTAAAGCATATGGAGCAGCATATGTAAAAGAATTTTTTATAATTATGCTTTTTGCAAAATGCTCAAGTACTGAAAACTAAATTATTGCAGCGCACCATTGAGCAACATCTGAAAAGTTAATATAACCGAATACTTGTCTACAATTGCCATATGTATAAACATGTGATTTGGTAAAAAATATACTCACGATTTGAAAATCAAGATGCACGTTTTCCTCCTCAAGTTTGGTGTTTTGAATAGACCCAGCAGACTCGGGGATTTTATGTCGCCGACTGCGTTACTCGATATCTAAAACAACAGACATCTTAGATCTTTCATAGAGTTTTAGTACGCCCGGTTTTAAGCAAGAAAATTAAAAAAATGAAAACAAAAATTGCTAATCTACCCTGAACTGCTCGACAATCTTTGGGTCCAGAGTCTTCCGATTGATCTTGGCGACTCTCTCGAAGCACCTGATGGCTTTGTCGATCTTTCCCTTACTCAGCAGCCAGCGCGCACTCTCGGGTACCATGAAGTAGAACAAAGGCACCACCAGCAATGGCGCCGTCGACAGCATGAGGAAGTCTCGCCAGTTGCCGATGGCCAGCGCGATCCACGGCAGCGTCACGCATCCAATCGTGTAGAAGACGCCGATCGTCAGGTTCAGGCCCAGCGTACGCCGGCTGGGACGCATGTACTCGAGAACTGCAGCCGAGCCAAACACAACGGCTTTGAACCGAATGGGTGGGCATGCTGGATACACTAGTTCTCGTGAGATCACCGAAGTTAATCAACATTGCGCTGGGTCATAGGCGACCGAATGGTTTGGCTTGCTGGATACATCGGTTCTAGTCAAATCACCGTAGTTAAGGAACATTGCGATGGGTCATGGGTGACCGAACCGCCTGTTATTTAAAATACACCGATTCGTGTGAGATCACCGAAGTGAAGCAACAAGCGCTGGGTCAGAAATAGTATGGTTGACCATTTATCCCAAGACCCAGTTCTGTTCGGGAGAGAGGTTGGAGGGTTTGAAGCTAGGACAACAGCTTAACTCTCCTTACCATCAACCTCTCGACAGCACGGATTATTGGAGGAATCCTACTGTTCGATTTGTATAGGCCTTCGGAGGGCCGTTAAGCCGTGGTCCCCTTGGTGCTTTTCGACAGGAGTAGGCTACGTGCCGGCACCAGGTTTCCCCCTTCCCTCTTAGGTTCATTATCACCCTCAATATCACCCTATCCTTCACCGACGCCAATAGGCCAGGGCCACGAGGCCAGTGAAGACATAATATCATTGCGAACGGAGAAACCCCCGGGTTTTTTGAGGCGACTGTCATGGCAAGGCTCAATGAAAAATTACACTGGGATCTTACGTGTCCTTCTTGCTTAGCCAACTAAACATCAACAAATCTTGAAAGCTCTTGCAGAGCCTGCAAGTTCCCAACATATATCATTTCAGATTTTGCAATTCCGTACGATCCCGTAAGAACTGGTAAAATCCCTCAACGCCTCGTAAGATCCCAAAATATCGTGGAAGAATCCGTCCTAAAATCCCAATGTGGTGCCAAGCCACGTAATCCCAAGGCCACGCAACGATCTCTTTCCAAGATATCATAGTATCCCGCTGTAGGATGGCGGGAGATGGTTCGACGGGATTTGGGTAGGAGAGACAGGATTTTGGTATGGAGAGATTTAGCAGGAAATTAGGAAAACTCCCGTAAGATTCAAAAAAGATATTGAATACATCCTGGCCTACCAATTATGTAGAGCCTGAATGGACAATGGAATTGTTGAGCCTAAAACCGTACTTTGGACCCTGCCTTAGCAATGATTCAGAGCCACGCATGACAAGGCCAATGAATATGTTGAGTCTTTTGCCTCCCAAAACCAACAATCAATATTTTGAGTCTTTTGACTTCCAATTAGAGCCACGAATGACAAGAATAATGAACATTTTGTGCCGTGTTGCCTTCCAAAGCTAACATTGAATACTTTGTACCCTGTTGCTACCTGTTGCTGTTGGCTTACCAATGATGTAGAGCATGACGAAGTTGTTGTCAGTGGCCATCCCGGCCAAGAAGCGGCAGGCCACGTAGCCGGAGAAGCCGGTGGTGAAGCTGGTGGCGAGGTTGCCGACGAGGGCAGTCATGTTGGCGATGACGAGCACATGGAGGCGTCCTATCTTGTCGGCCATGATGCCGAGGAAGAGCGTGCCGAACACACAGCCCACGAAGAACAGCGACATGCCGAACGTCGAACGCCACAGGTCGTCGCACACCCAGTCCATCTGCACGACGTCGGAGTGCGAGTACGTTTTTAGCAAACAGCGAAGGCCCGACTGTGCTTCTTTCTCGCGGATCACGTGTGCAGTAGAGATTAGTGACAAACGGACTAGCGAGATCACCCCAAAAAGAGGTCGCGGTGACTTTTTCGGCACGAAACGTCGTTTGACGGTTAAAATTTTTTAATTAATCGCAGCAATCTTGATTTAATCAAACTTTTCGGCTATTTAATGAATGAGTCTTTTTTATGTAGTTTTTATTTAAGCAACTTCTATTCTATTTAAAAAAAAAATGCCATTCTTAATTAATCTGAATTTTTGTGATTATCAAAAAAAAATGATGAAAAAGGCTCAAAATCAATACAGATATAGGGCCAGTATTCACAAAAAATCCAGTTTTTTTGAACATTTCGTGAGGCCTGTGAAGCGAAAAAAAAACTTTTGTCCCGCCAGAGTGGAACCGAACTCGAAGACACTTCGCTCGCTCGCTCTAATATCACTCATTTATTTTCGAAAGTTTTTTGTTTCGACTGATCAGAATTGGTTCGTGGTGATCGTCTACCCTGGTCGCGTTTTCCGTGATTTTCCAGGAGTCAAGAAAACACAATGAGATAATTCGGTAGACCACAGACTTTCCGACTCTTACCAGCTCTTTTTCCCATTTTCGACCGTTCCTGACAAGTTACAACCTGCTAGTAGTTTGGTTCTCGTCGGAAGCATCCTACACCCACAAAACTGAAAGATATCAATTAAAATTCCCATTGGATTGCGTGGAATGCGTGCGGGAAACCATTCGTTTAACCCGAATCGTGTGCATAGACTGCGAGCACGGCAGTCGCGCGGCTAGCCTCGTCTGCCTTGCATTCGGAAGGTACCGGGCTCGAACCTGGGGACCGGCTATCTTCGTTGAGGTTTTCCCTAATTTTCCTCGACCTTTCCACGCACATTCTAGGCTGACTCCCTTACCCTAAAGGGCATGGCCGTCTCCTTACCAGCTCCCTTTCCATTCCCTACCTCTCCCGACTAGCCGCACGGCTTTGGAGCTCCTGGTGGTCATCCCGAACGCAAAAAAGTAAATCCACAACCACTAGCCGTTCAACCGCTCGACCTCACGAAATTTCAATTTCAAACCTTTCCTGTGGCGTCTAATATATATGTATGGTTTGTGATCGTACTATTTTGTAAATGGCCTCATCCTTCTTATTGCCGGCTAAGAATAGGCCGAGATTTTCGTAGTTAGTGTACATAACGTACAATCGATCAATTTCACATGCTTGAAACTCCGGCTTTACCTCGGAAGAGATGCTCTGGTAGCCTCGAATGCGATCATACTCCCATCCATCATCGCATTTTCTCACTGGCCAAGACTGGTTTCCCTCCGGGTGTGTCGTCCCTGTCAAGTTGACGTCGAACCGGAAACAGTTTCCCTTGCCGTCGGGTGTCCAGAGCTGTCTCGTCGGCGGGTCGTGGAGGTCGAGTCCGAGGTCGGTCATGCGGCACCAGTGGTCGGGGACGGTCCCCACGAACAGCGTCCCGAAGTAGTGGAACGCGGACAACACGTTGAGCACGGCGAATAGGAACATCAGAAAGTACTGGTATCGGCCGAAATCACCCGCGTGAGCGAGCATGTCATCGACGTCCAGTTTCGGTTCATCAACACTTCGAGGGGCTGAAATTCAATGCAACAAGCGGCTTGTTATGTCTGTGTGGTGTGGAGTTAGATTCGTACTGTCCTATAAACTGCATTTCGTGATGGAATATGGAAGTTGATTATGCTAGGTGGTAAACAAACTGTCAATTAAGTCAATGAAATGATAATGCCACGTGAGTTCTCCGGATATAGAATGATGGAAGGCAAGGACATGAATTGGTACCAGTAATTGCTGACTTATGTGACACGAAGCGATATTGTGAAGGTGCTTTTGAGATGTAAAAGTTTTCCGATGCGAAGGCATGCTTGTTCAGTAGATTGTTCCCAGGTCGTATTTTTACTGTATTTCTACAGTAAAAATTGTGATATCTTCCAAAACTTCAATCGCTTTTAGTTCTATAAGTGATTTCAGTTTCAGAAAATGTATTATGCACAACACTGTAATTTTAAACGTCACTAACATAAATATATCACAGGGTTACTTACGTTTTTTATCTTTCAAGCACTATAGGAAACACGAAGTTACAAAACAGAATGTAAACTATTTTGAGCTGTGACTGAGTAGGTTTACTTACCGATAGAGCCATAATTGTGGTGAGTGTTCGCATCTTTTTGATACAGACGGAGAAAATGAGGGAAAAGAAGAAGATTAGATAAGTGTGCATATGTGAGTTAAAGTGCATGATACGGGTTACCAGACATTGTTAGTACTTATTTATACAAGCGGGCTTGAAATGTGCAAGGAACATTTAACCTGCAGTACCAATATTTCACGGGCAAAACGTATTAAGCAATGTGAAACATAGTTTGTGAATCGCAGTTCGTAAGGAAAGCGATATTTGAACTGGCAACTCAAACAAAATATTAAGATTCACCTTAGACGCGACACGAGTTGGTGTATGTCTCGGTATAAAGGGCTGCGTTTTGGCACCGATGACTTACCCTCCATCTCAAGGTGTCAAAGAGATCAATCGATCGCTCGGACGAGTGAGTGTTTCAGCTAAGGCACCTCACGTGCATGAACACGTCGTGCATGGGACGCCGAACGTGCCAGCAGTGGTTTGTCCTGGCACAAGAGCACGGGCACGGGCACGGGCACGCGGTAGGCACGTTGTCTTTTGAGCGTCTCCACAGCCTTAACTCAACTGCAGTCGTTCAGTTAACTGACAAAGGGGATCGGCAACAAATCGACAAACGTCATTGCCAAGGGAAGGGGACTCGGTTACATCATATCAGGAGACAAACAGACTGTCATAGCGCCATTCATGGACAATTTCTCACCCATAACACCGCCTTTTTTGCAAACATGGAACTCAAACATCGAAAGAGAAATATTGAGTTTTGTTCATAGAAAAATCCATGGTGTAAAGTGTACTTTTAAGTAGAAAAGAAAAACACGCGCTTGGTCATTCATTTGGCCATTCCATAGAACCATGCTATGCAGGATGTGTGTCAACCAAACAATATAGTGCATTGCAATTTTATGTGCATGAAAATGAATACAAAAGGGTGAAACAATCACGCGTTCATACTTCATTGACAAAACATACGATCGATGTTATGTATTCAGTAATTGAAGTATACCCGACCGAATTCGTATCAGATGGTATCAGCCAAGGAGTATATGTTTATTATGTCGAGCGCTCCTTGCGGCCCAATATGGGTCCAGTATTCCACTATCACAAATTTTGTTTGCCCGATAGTCGAGTTGTCAACATAGTCTAGAGATAATATGTCGACGGTTAGTGATAGCAGTTTGGTTGTGGGACCTGCGAAAATGAATCGGGTTTACTCTGAATTTTTCTCAACAAATTACTCCGATCTTTAAATGGAGGAAATAACAAACGTTATATTTGTTCTTGACTGGAAAAGGTAAATATTTGGTTATTACAATCGATCTCTCCTTCTCTCACGATCTCAATATAGAGAAATGAGAAAATGAGAGAAAGCTCACTCCTGGCAGTGGCATAGTAAATTGGCCGATGAAAGAGGTAGCAGATCACGTTTGCTCTATTGCGACTCATTGGAATCGGTATGTCTATCCCTCTCCAAGCGACCGTTTTCCGTTTCCAGAAGTGTACGTTTAGCATTGGAACCTGTACCATTGGAAGTGTACCTTTAGCATTGGAACCTGTACCATTGGAAGTGTACCTTTAGCATTGGAACCTGTACAATTGGAAGTGTACCTTTAGCATTGAAACCTGTACCATTGGAAGTGTACCTTTAGCATTGGAACCTGTACCATTGGAAGTGTACCTTTATAGCATTGGAACCTGTACCATTGGAAGTGTACCTTTAGCATTGGAACCTGTACCATTGGAAGTGTACCTTTAGCATTGGAACTCCATTACAATTCTAGCTTGAAGCCAGCGCATAGAGCAGAATTTTAGAATTTTAGAAAATCGTGAGCTTACAAAGGAGCTTGAAAGGTTGAAGAATGAAGAAGTTGTAAAGAATACCACCAATTTCGCAAGACATCTTTGTACGCGTCCAATATTAAAATAAAAGTGTTTCCTTGGAACCTGTGTAGCCATAGCATATGGAACGAGTCCGTAATTCTAATATCAAAATACACTCATTAGTATTAAGGCATAGCAACACGTGGCTTTTAGTTCCGCTGATGAGCACTGCTCGAGCAAGGTGAAGGTACTCTTCATCTTTGTACTGAGTCACTTTGTAACAATTGTTTTTGCCGCTCTACAATCAGATGACAAAAGCCTACTCTACACGAATAGATTGTTCAGGTAAAACATGTGCTTGAACACGCTAGGTTTACGTATGCTAATCTTCTTGCCAATCATCATTAGAGATCTGAAATTGCTGCTTCAATCCGCTCAACCAAGAACGTATGTCGCAAGGGAGGCGATGACGACATCGAGAAAAATGCTTTATTGATATGTCCGGTAGGGCCGGGACAGCAGTTTTCTTGAATTTCTGTGATAACACTCTACAGCTGCATCTGAAAGAAAGCTCAAAATCTTTAAACTACAATCTCCAAATAGTCTCAACACCTATCCCCCCCACACCAAAAAAAAAAAACGGGTTGATTATTTCACGTTCACGTATTTCACGTGTCTTGACAAAATTCCTACAGGATTTGGCAGAAACGAGCAGCGTAGAATTTCTTTTGAAATTTCGATATGATTTTCTGCTGTTTATGGGTTTACTGGAAATTTGTTCTGGAGCCCCTCAAAGCCGGAGCCTGTTTGCTATGCCCTGGCTCTAAAGCCCATACGTGCCCAACTAGCTGGCATTTGGTTTTACCACTGCTTAAAACTACTGCGAGTGGTTGAGTACCATTTATGAATGAGAAATTACCATACATTTAGATAATCTAAGACAAAGTTTGCTATCTGGGTTAACTCTTCTTTTAAGAAGATCAATACCAAATGCATTACTCGCCCGTATAGTAACACGTGAGATGACTAGGAGGGAATTACTGATGTTTTAGCAGGCGAGCAAGGATGAAAAAATCACGTAAAAAACGAGCTTCCTATGCTGTTTGCATTCAGATGGGATGAAAACCACGAACCCATATTTCTACGTTTTCTAATCAAACTATAAATCTCACACGTTTGGTTATAATTCACTTGCAGTGTCGGCCGAGTGGAAAACTTGACGCCATCGCTTTAATATTTAGCTTTCCACGCGCCTCCGAAAAGCGGCGTGATTTTAACCAAGCGGTTAGGCATGACATGCCAGCGACAATGCACAACAATGTCAAACGAATGGTGTAGTATCCAGTGGCGAAGCGTCAGGGGAGACAGGGTAGACATTGTCTACCCTTTATTCAGGAGAAAATACCTCTGTTAGATTAACTGTAGCAGTTTTTTTTAATGTACAGTGCTTTTTCGCGTTTGCATGCATTAGCAAGCACATTTCACACTGTTTCCCCCAGCTGCTTGCTGGTCACCGTGAGTGTTGAATTGACATTGCGCCTGTAATTTATTAAGATCCGATCAATTACGTGAATTATCGATATGGCAGCGGAAGTAGTGCTAGTGTTGATGGGTATTGTCATTGACAACTTTGAAGGTAAAAAAACTGGAATGATTTCGTGATCTACATAGAAATATGTGTATTTTATGGTTACATAAAAGGTTAGATAAAAGCACACCCATGAAAATATTCTACGTCTCCCCAGTTGACAGAGTCACGCTTCGTCACTGGTAATATGACGGGCGAATTGGCGACGTTTTACTCTCTAACGCGTCCAATGATTGCCAGTGTTTGACTCTTGTGAAGTGGCGGATGCATCCTGTGCCCTGTCCCTGACCATGGTTCATTCGACATCTTCTTCAAGTCTCGGTCATGCGGAAATGTCATAACTTCACGAGGAGAACGTTTCAGCAGGCTATGGTTTTATTGTCGCATGCTAGTTTGTTTGCTTTTTAGTTAACGTGCTACCTATACGTAGCGATTTATTTAATATTTAGGTTCCTCATTACCTGTGATAGAGTTTTATACAATTATGGAGGGATAGAAGGAAATTAATTGCATTTACGCTTTTCCGAGGAAATATGACGGGCAAATATTATTGCGTAAGTGTAGGTTCAGGAATCAGGACTACATTATCGTTAATCTTCATCTGGTTCAGTGATTCAGAAGAAGCACAACTTATTTAATGGCATTTATTATAAAGATATTTCCGAGACTACGAGCTCATCGAGTGTCACACAAAACCTCAGAAAGTGTTACGTGGACAACTGCAGCCATGCATTTGGTGCAATAAATATAATTGAACAAAATGCATTCAGCTCAACTTTGCATTTAGATCCTAATCTTATTAACGCTGGCACTTGATGCTAGTGCAACTGTACCCAAACTGCAACTCGAGTCTCGCCATTCACGGCACATTTGGCAAACATATTCACTATAAGTCTCGCATCTTCCAAGAAGATTTCCATTAAAGTGGGGTCTGCGAGCTAGTAGAAAAGAGAAAAAACGTCTGTGCTTGAATTGATGAGTCGTAAAAAAACTGATGTTTGGTGTCATTTGGAGTTTGATGTGTTTGAGATGCCGAAAAGTTAGTTTAGGAAATGTAAAAATCGGAGTATGATTTGAATTCGGACGAGCGACGTCAAATAAGATTCCAAATTGAACCACGTAAAGCTCATCCATGAGATTTTTAATCAGTATTCTGCACGGGATGATTGGAAGACTTAAAATGCAGTTTCGCTGATCGATTTTCCGTCGTGTTGCTAAAATCGAGTCGGTGTTTTCGATATTCTCACTAACTTACATCCATACTCGACTCATCTGAAACATAAAAGTAAAACAAGCAAAGTAAGCGGCAGAGTTATGCTGTAAGTCGACCCGGAATGGGAGACATTATTTAGGCAAATGTGCATTAATTTATGTAGCAATTCAGATGACGTTGGACAGTGTAGATAAGGAACATGGTGTGGAATTTTGTAATGTTCTGCATATTGGGACATTAAAGTCCTACGTGACGTGGGTGCTTGCGACATGATATTGTGTTTTCGGCACGGAGAACTGTGGGCTGATGTGTGCTAGAAAAGCACATCCCTCCCTGTGTGATTGTGCATTGAACCTATAGTTCTCAATTGGATGGCGTGATGGTGGAAAATTTGGTCCAATGGAACATCGAATCAAATATGAAATTCCAGAACAACTTTGCAGCACGTCATATCAGTGACTATCAGCTCGAACGCCAACTTTCAATCTGGCTCCGGTTTAAAATTGCATCATCTGCAGTTTTGTAAAAGGCAAAGAAACAAAAAAACACACATCACATCCATCGCTAATTTATACACTACAATAGATTACAATAGAAATAGATTACAAGTTTTACAAAACCGAACCATGCGAGAATCATTCTCAAATTGTGCTCGAACAGAAAAATCCAGTGAAAATAAATAACGCTGGACAAGACATATGCAGCACCGCACCAATGGGTGTGTCGATTTGTCCCAATGACCTTTGGCGGGCAGCGCCGCACAACGCCGCGACCCGCGACATCAATTAATTAAGTATGATTTTGTTCCAAGCTCGCTGCATTTCAGGAGTCGGCCATTTCTTGTCCAATGCTGATTTATTGGCAGGGAGGAGTAATAACATGCAAAGAACCGCATCTATCATAATTCCAACCAGTGACTTGCTCGACTTAGCCTGGCTTAATGGCGATAGTTGCTAAGAATCGAGTGATATATTATTAAATTATCAACAATTCGATGCTATATTCGAAGGATATACTTGTGCCAAATAGCATGGATAGCGGCGCCGACCGATTGAAAAGGGCCAATAAGTCTACGCGAAAGATTTAAATCTATATCGGAATCACGGCACCTCCACCGGAATGGCACCCTGACGTCGGGAGCTCGGAGACGAATCGTTACAATTCATCTTCTACACACGTTCTAAATCAGGATTGTTAAACTTCTTGAATTAAGAATAGGTAGAGGCCTTTTCGTCAGTTACCGATATGCATCTCACAAATAGTAAGAATTGTTTAGAACTCAAAAAATGTTTCATTAAAATCGTATCTCAGTTCACACTTTAATCCTCTTACGTCTTAAATGTGTTCTCGAAAATATACATTTCGAAAAACTTTGAAAATTTAATCTTAGGTATTGTAAGCAGATAGCTATAAAAAGTTATTTTTAAACGAAATTACATAAAAGAAAGTAAAAATAGATTAAAACAAACCATTTTGTGCGCGTTTGGGGGTAGGATCCGACCAAATTTGACGGCTTCGGATTTAGGCTGATAAAATTAATGCGAATTGGAAGTTAACAGTGGGTATGGTACAAGTAACACATTTATCTGGAACTGCATTCAATCCCGATTTTATTAAAAATGTACGAAATCTTTGTGTAAAGTTTGCAAAGCGCGGTTAAACGTATTGCACGCAGTCTAAAAAGCCTCATTTTGCGGGCAGCACATGGACCACGGGCCGCCAGTTGAACAATTCTCTTGATCTGAACCATGTACACGATACGATGACATATTTAGGTTAGATGTATAAACATCAAATCTTGTGTGAGAAACGGTACTCTTAAACAGAACACAAAAGTGTAAAACAATTTTGTTGAGATGCCATCAGCAAATGTCTGAATGATGGGTCGCTGCATTTCCTGACTGGAACGGTAAATTATTGTGATCTTCGCCTCGCAATAAAGTGTAGAGGACAAGGATGATCCTGAGGTAAGGATTATGCTTTCGGCTCGCATTAAATAGCACGTAAACAGTACGCAGCCGGTAGTGTTATCAAATGAAACCTACCTACTATATAAATAATCTTGTATAAGCCGTTGGTGCTGGGAAAAAAACACATGTGATATGTCGGGGGGGTTGGTATAATGGATAGTTTAAAAGAGCGACCATTGGCTGGGCTAGAGGGCAGGTGGACTGTCGTACAGGGGTGGAAAATGTGAACGGTTCGCTCAAGAAAATTGTGTGAGGAGCCCAGAAAATTCGAGTAATCGGTGGGGATTTTGAGACAAATTCATTTGATGTATGTTTGTAGTATAAAGTGCAGAGTATAATTACCGAAGTACTCATGTAAAACAAATGCGGTTAACCGATTATAGTGCACGTTGTTGTGTTTTGTTTTTACACCTCAGAGTACACGAGACTCGAGGTCCGAGATGGTCGAGCTCGAAGCGACTGGATTATTTCGACGACTAGAGGACTACATGCGAATTCTAAACACATCTTCGAGGAAACACTTTTTCTACGGAATTGGAAACGACCAAGTCTGTGTAACTCTTTTATTGGACAATAATAATGTCACTTGAAGTGGACTTTTTTGTTCACCCCCTGCTTTTAGAGAAGAACTGCCGGTTCGAGTCCCGGACCGGAACCAGACGGCTTAAATCCATCGGACCCTTTAAATCTTTCATTTCCGGCCGACTGAGCTCCGACCTCACGCTAGCTAAAAATGACATCCAACTCCGGCGGCCGGGCACGAAATCGCCACAGACTGCCTGCCGAAATAATACGATTCAAGCCGGCGCGAGATGATCCTGATCTTTGTTTCTCTCGGCCTATACAGCACACTGCATAGTTTATGCTAGGCGGCAGCGCCGACAAAACTTAACGCAATTGATTTTTTACCTAAATTTCAACCCACGTGAATTACTGATACTCTATACCTGTCACACAAATACAGCCATACCAAGAGTCGAAACCCACACGATTTCGGGAAACTCTTAAAAACAATGTCCGAATAAAAAGGATTTACTGGCCGTACTCTTGACGGGTTGAATCGTTTCTTCTATGATTCCCCAGTGCCGAGTTCGTATCTCCCCGAGGACGGCGAGAGGTTAAACATTTCTTATTTCTTCGGCGTAGACATCGTTCGGCCGCGTTGTTGATGCCTCGGAGGCGGACTTTTCCGCAGCATGCATTTCAAAATCATTTCGGCATCCGAAATAAACCCTCGCGCAAGCCAGCTTGCTGCAGCAGCATGCTACTTGAAACATCACTATTGGGGATTCGAGACAGCATCACGTTGCATCACATCACTGATATGACGAGCAAATTCTCTGGAAAATGCAATAAGAAAACCTGATACGAGCTTATTCCATGATTGCCCTCAAGTATTTTCCGACATATTGTCTTCTTTTATATACTTTTAGTTTTACATGTAATGTTGTGGGTGACAATATTGCTGTCCATTTTCCAGACCGTAGAGTAAAACTGCATCACAGGTGTGGGAAATCCGTCTTGTTACGTCATCGCTCCATCATCGTTGAACTCTTTCAAACGTAAATAAAACAATACATTTAGCATGAGTTCCATAAAAATGGAATTCTAAATCAATTCCCTCCAAGCACAACGTAGACATTAAGCGTACAACGAACATAATTTGGACAGCGAAAAGGTAATGCCAGCTTCAAATATGATTGACAAAATTGAAAATGTAAATATCGCATCTATAAAAACATGTCCGCGTCAATCCATACAAGCTTTTTGTTATAGTTGGCGATAAAATTTAGAGCAAAAAATCAAGTACGCGATAAAACTCCCGTATGAATGTTTATTAGCTACAATCCGTATCGCTTGTAAAAAACAAACCAACCCAACCCAGCGGCATCCGCGGTCCGTGAATGTCGGAAAACAATGAAAAACAATCATAAAACCCAGATCATACGCTCGAAACGAAACGTCCTCCTGTTCCCGGCGATAGAATCGTCGATCCCTTTCCTTGTTTTAATGACAGGCCAATAAAACGAGTGACAGAAAGATTTCACGTGCAGCGATCGGTCGACATGTTTGGCGCGGTCCATTTCGGCGTCGCGCTGGGCCAATGTTTGATTAATAATCTCCCTAGTTAGCATATTGATTCCGTCGAACTACCGCCATGGCCATGGAGGTTGAGGTGGCCGACAGACCGGCCGACTAACACGCACTGCATCAAACTGGAATCAACACACGGTTACTAGGCATGGTTTGCATTGTTGAATGTTGACACCAAAGTTTGCATGTTGATTTTTGACGTTCCAAGTTAGCCCAAACAACTCTCTAGTCCTGTCCAGTGCGCACTGGTCCCGACTAAGTCCATTCAGGCCCTTTGCCTGCTGAATTAAGTCGTAGTATAGAGCGAGAAGATAGATTAAGTCAGCACAACGGGACCGATCAACGCGTCCAATCATCCATATGTACTTTTAAAATGGGAAGAAACAGTTCATGTTTCCATTTGGAACACTGCTGGCTATACAGAAGCTATGCTTAAACTACTTAAACTACCCCTAGTACCCAGTGGCTTAGCTTCGGGGGAGACAAGGTGTCTACCTTGTCACTGTCACTTACCTTGTCACCTTGTGTACCATGACATTGTCTGACCTAAAAATCAAGAGAAAGTACTTTTTTATGATTAAAATTGTAGCTGCTTTTTCACGGGCAACGCTTTATCGCTTTTGTATTTAACGCTCGCAAAAGTACTTACCCGCAAAGTTACGGTAGAGTAAATTTCACGACAACTTTGGAGGGAAGAAAACTCGAATGATTTCAAGATCTAGAGACAAAAATGTGTGAACTATGGTTGTAGCACATCCATAAAAATATTTCTTCTCTCCACAATTGACAGGGTCACGCTTTGACACTGCAGTTTTATCGTGGCTGTTCAATGCAAAGTAATGTTTAGATAAATTTAGGAAAATAATTATTTTATTTAAAATTTCTGTCACCACTTGGCTTTTAAATGTTTTAATCATCTGCAGTGAGCATGCACCAGTGGTAGTCAACAAAATAATGAAAATAACACTACAATGAAAATTTGGAAAACTTAAACAACATAGGTAATTGTTATGTTGAATTGAAAATCATTAATATTATTTTTTACAATTTGTTTGTATAGTAAAATCGTCGCTTTGCATTTATGTATGTATGTATGTATGTATGTATGTATGTATGTATGTATGTATGTATGTATGTATGTATGTATGTATGTATGT
>QKMV01001018.1:0-18033 GCA_003287335.1 Lednia tumana
CCGCCCAATACGGCAAAGATATAGTTGGCATAATAGAGTTGGTTTATGAACGGCATTACGTGAATTTGATCCCTGCTGGTAGTTGTCTCTGAAAATGATTGGAATCTCATACGACGCTGAGCCAGGGGGGTCGCGATCGAGCACAGCGTTAACGTCGGCGTTGAGCTCGACCGTCAGTTCGCCGGTGATCAGGTCCAGCTTGAAAAGGTCGTTCAGTTTGGCGTTGTCTTTCGCGTCGATAAAGTAGCTCACCGTGTGGAAGGGTACTGGAAATAAAGATTTGTAAGTCCGTGAATAAAGTTCAAGTAATGAGTACACCGGCTATCAAATAGTTATTATACTCATATCCTTTCCAAAATGTCAGTCTCGACGGGGAATCGAGCCTCGACCCACAGATTGGTATTTTGCTGCTCTACCGTTGAGCTACCGTATAAACCGTTTGAAACCATTCGTACACTAAGCTATGGATAAATACACTTTAAACTTAATTTTAACAGATTAGTAGAAATAAGTTCAGAGTGTCTACGTATTATGATATTATTCACAAATTAACAATCTCCGTTTGTATTAACCAAGGAATTACAAACAATGAAACAAAAAATTGATCCATCATCTTCTTCCAACCAGTTAGTTAATACCCTTCGTCATTTCTTCAGGTAATCTTAATCATTCCATTATTCAGTAACGAAAGTTCGATTTAATTCCATATCTATCCATTCCTACACAAAATGTAGGTGATTTTTAGTGCGTTTTTTTATTATTAAAATATTGAGTAGTTAACTGCTCATGCATTCATAATTAAACGTTGGCGATATAATATAGTAACAAACAGGTACGCTACTGATTTATGCATCTTAATTATCGTTAGTCACTAATTAATGCGTGGCACTAGAGATTCTAGGTATTTTATTTCTGTATCTCTTGCAATTGTCTGAGTAGTAAAGCTCATTTCTGCGCAATAATTAATTGTTACTAAAAGTTATTGATGTGTGAAATGAAATTTGCCACTTGGAATGAAGTAGATATTCCTCGTTTTAATGACTTACAATCGTAAGCTGCCTTTTTAATTTCCGATTTTATAAGTGCTAATTAACATTAAATACTTCATCCTTATTAATTTTCGTTGATGAATGCTTTCAAAATGAGATTATATAAGTGGGGTCTAAGGTTTCACCCCAGAGACATGCCCCCCGGGCCCATTTCTTGCTAATTTGGGTTGATTTTCTTTCAACAAAAAAATGCTGTTCGATTCGCTTTTCTCGTTGTTTTTTGTTGTTTTTTTACCTGAGAAGTCTTTGTCGGTAGCTTTTAAAGTTGTTATCGGCGTGCCGGACGGAGAGTTTTCCATCTTCTCGTACGTGAAAACTACGACCGCGTGTTCAGGAACGTTGTCGTTCAGATCGATGATATCAATTGTAATCTGCAAGTTCATTCACAACAGTCTATCATCGGAAAATTCCGCGCGATTTCACCCCGAAAGGATCTACTAAGATAGGTACAAGAACAGATACCTACCTCCAGTACGTTGTCATTGTCAGGTTCTCCGTCGGACGCTGTGACTGAATATTTCATTTTGTCGCCATACACCTCGTCACAGTCTATCGCACTTTCATTCACCCTGATCTCGCCTTTCACTGGATCTATCATTATCAAAAAGTCGGGCAGCCGATCGTCAGCCTTGCTGTTAAACAAAGCAATTCGTTTATATATATAATATTCCTCCCACACATCGACCGGCAGCCAGCGTGAGTGTAACAGGACTTTTGATTTTTTGACTTTGAAGCTTCAGAAACACTGTCAGTTCAATCAATGTCATTATCATTCAATTTCATCCATACGTATTGCTCGAAAGCTGTTTGGATGTGTTTGAAATCGAACGCTGGCCGGTTTTTCAGGCAGTTACCCAAGAGTCACTAGTCTGAAACGTTTTTATTTGATATTCACCAACAAATTAATTAAAATATAATGGATGGTCGTTTTGGGGTAAATGTGGTATACTTTAATTAACATGCCGTATTTAACATTTAGGATGTAATTGAGATTATATATTGTTACGGGATACGCTACATTGTTGTTTTACACTTGATCCATTAACGTATACCTCCTGAGAATTTGGTGGAACGGTCTTATAGACAAAATGCATGAGGCTTTTTTTTATTTGTACATTAGCAAATATAAATGAGGATAATTTTGTTTGTGCTTTGTAGGGTTAAAGCTGAGTTGATCAACTGAACTAACGCCAACGAGTTCTTGGAACTTTACAACCCTAGGACGCAGTTCTCCTCTGTTTTTTTTATTTGCTGCGTTCTGCTTCAACTAAGAAAATGTTCACTATTTTCCTTTCCGTTCTACGATGTGTATAGAGGGGCCTGAGTCAGTTTTAAAATGGGCATTTAATTGGATAGGCTGTTGCCAGGGTTTCGAAGCTAAGCCGAGCCTCCTTTTAGAGCCGATTAGGTATCAATTAGGCCTTAACAAATTATGACATCACAATGCGTTTTAAAAAACAAATAAAATTCTGAAAAATTGCGACTTTTAACAATCTCATCACTTCACCGAAAAATTAAACAGAAAATTAAAAACAGATTTTTTATGCAGAAATAATTCTCCACGCATAAATAGTAGAGAGAATGCAATCTGGACATAAAGAAATTTCGGTAATGCTTTTCAGATTTTGTCGCACGTAGACCGATCTCTCTCAATGGGTGGAGGTTATCAGCATTTTTAGACCTTGATTTCACCTTCGTCCATTCACGCACCACGAATTGAATATAACCATGATTTGCGGATTATTGAATCTGGGCCAAAGGGCTAAGATCTCCGACCAAGATCTGAGAGTGCTTTGATCTGAGAAATTTACAAGATAGGGATACAACTAAAATGTTTACAAAAGTTCCACGCTGACGATAAATGAGTTAGATCCACAGATATTTACCTTTTTTTGATAAGTCGTTAAAATAATGTAACCAGCCCTGAATTGATGAACGAGGAAAAGAAAAAGTTGGAAAGGTTTTTAGCCCAAATATGTTAAGCCTGATCCAGCAGTGCCGTTTTGCTATTGGTTACTTTAAACAGGCCGTTCAGGCTTTGAAAACCAGGTAAAAAGGTCATAGAACTGTGGTGCAGGAATCAGTTAAGTTGCTAAAGGTTAAATGCAATATTTTAAGGACATTGCTGTTGACAGATAGCAAGTGCGAAGTGTCACAAAGTATTGGCTGGTGACTGGTGTAAAGCAAATGCAAAAATCCTCCTGAATCAACCACGCGGCAAGCCTACCTGATAGAATAGGTGACATCGTTGAAGCCTGGACCATCAGCATCGGTAGCAGTGACTGACCCTATCAGCTGCTCGGTTGCAGAACTCTCAAATACCGTGCGTGTGGCTTCTATTGAATCCTGGGTAAACTGAGGTTTATTATCATTCAAATCCTCGATCTGGATGGAAAGGATAGCTGAAACAAAGTAATATTAATTTATCATCACCGCCATTATCACCTTATTATTCACCGACGCCAAATGGCCAGTGCCACAGGGCGAAATGTCGAGTAAGTCGTTAAACACCACATTACCAATCAATCATCAATCAATCAGTTAGTTTGGATACGGGTGTCAACTTTTCATGGTAGGGCTCAAAGAAAAGGTGTTTTGCAATATTTTCTAGACATATTAAGATTTGGGGACTTCTTTGAAAAAAAATTATCACGTCTAGCTGGGTACTTTATCGGTAACTTTTCTAGGAAGAGGTTTTATTTTGTTTCTAGTAACTTGAGAATTATTGTAAGACTGTGTGTAAGTTACTGGTCATATGCTACAAAGTAACTTTTCTTTCCTATTTTATATTTTCTTGTTCTCACTCATCCTAAGTTTTTAAGGATATCAAGATAAGTGCTGGTTTTATAAATCTTGGGCATTAGCGTTTTTCGTCTAAAAATTAATAACTCATCCCAAAGACCATTCAAATATTCCCTGTCACTTACTTGAGATCACCAGCCCTGATCAGGAAGCCTAGTGGATTTGGATGGTTTTAAAAAGACATGTATTTACAGGTAGGTTGGGGAGGGGAGATATGGTTTTGAATGCTGGAACCAAGGAGCGAGTCGATATATAAGTCTTCAAATAGGATGGCATATTCTGCCACTGAGAATGGGCGCGTTTAACTTTTAAGTCTCCTTTAGCCAATAAGCAAACACACCCACGGAGGCGTGAGCGAGCCTTGTTTTCTGAATTTACGTCAGATCACTGTCAGTTTTGAGTGTAGTCATGGCTGAAGAGAGTGGGAACATACTACCCTGGAAAAACCTTCAGCTTTTCTCTAATAAGTAACTTTGGTAGTAACTTTGAAGGATTCAAAATTGGAAATTGGTAAATTGGAATTGAAGAATTGGAAAGATTGGAAAATTGAATTTTCATGAAGGATTGAATGCATCTTGGTACTCCAAAAGGCATACCAAACAATATTGTTGAATTTTTATGAAATAATTAAAATAATTAAAGATTTTGATCAGCGAGAGTGGCTTCTCGATCAACCTCATCAGGGCCGACGATTATCTCTAAAGAGAGTAATGCCGTTACATCTACCAACATAACCACCGGCTCTCAAAACCTAAGTTCAACGACATATTACAAAGCCATTTTTTAGCGAATGTAGGAAAAATGAACAAACATGTCATTCTTTCCCCATATTTTGGACCAAAATTACTCCTAAATGGTTTGGGTTGGAAACCCTGATCTGATGCCTTGTAATGGAAACCTTGAGATGGAAACCCTGTGTGATTACTTGAGGGACATTTTGACGTGGGCACAAATGACATGTGTGACCATTTTTACTCCGGCTTGTATGGGAGCAAACAAAAATGCTTGTGTCTTTAATTCGTAACTAACGACTATTTAGACGTGACATTATTTTATTTTTAGGGGTTACAGCCTCTGTTAGTACCTTTCCATTAGTAAGTTACTCTTTACATACTTACTATCCCCAGTAACTTTAAAGTAATTGCCATTGATGTGCAAAGTAACTTCCCAATAGGTTTTTGTTTCAGTAACTTCCCCAACTCTGTGACCATGTTGTCATCATGACCATATTTGTATCATGATTAAATTAATCGATGGTGGAAGCGCCATGTTTACAGATACTCCAAGCCCGGCTCCTCCACCAAGCATTTTCACTCACCAGTTTTGGTTCGCGAAGAAATAAACTCTTCCAAGGTCATCAAATCTTCAACCACAACGTTTAATGATAGAATATCAAACGCTTCAAAATCCAAGAAATCTTTCACAATTTTCAGTGATGCTGTGGCTGACCCATGATTCTCCGCATCGGGGAAAGCGGTTGAAATTTCCACTCCCCTGAAACGACGAAGACGATTTCCATTAAAAAAGCTTTCGTAGGAAAACGAGCTGCTGAGCGCAATTGGTGGGGCACTTGCCATGGAAGCAAAAGGTTCGGGGTTCGAGTCCTCGAGAAGGCAGATATTTTCGAAGTGATATTATTATTCTTCGCGTTAAGACGAGCCGTGTGTTTGGCTTTAAATTTGTAATCCTTGTCAAAAACGTAGCTATTTATTTGATTTATATTCTTATTTTGGTTCTTTTTTACACCCTGGTAACCGACCATTCTGATATTGACATTCCGTGGTAGTCGTAAACGATTCTAGGTGATGAGTCGTAGGCTGGAATAGTACCTCCATGACTAGTAGCGAAGCGTGGGTCTGCCCATTGGGGAAACATGAAAGTCTTCGTAGATGTACTACAAGTAACCATAATAGACACATTTTTGTATCGAGATCGTGAAGTCATGCCAGTTTTCTTACCTTCAAAGTTGGCATAAAATTGACTCTACTTTAACTTTGCAGGTGAGAAATTTTGGCGCGAATTTGATTCAACCGCGAAAAATCATTGTAATGACAAAAGCAGCTACAATGTTGGTCATGTCTCCTGATTTTGAGGGTAGACAGTGTCTACCTTGCCTCTCCTGACGCTTCGCCACTGTCTGCGACATGACACAATAAGCTAGTTTTAAGATCCCAAAATGTCACTTACAGTGTGTAAAGTGAAGCATCAACGCGTGCGCCTTGCTTCGTGGCATAACTTTTAGTCCAGTCAATTTTGAATGACAAATCAGCGTCGAGGTCCACATCCGTCGCTGTTATGATGGCGTCGATGAAATTGCCTAACTGCGTGTTTTCTTGCACACTCGGCTGCTCAGTCGGCTGTAAGACAATCATCGTTCCAATTACGCAATTACCCGGTAGCTTTTCTTGCTCGCACAGCCTCCTCGATCTCGCTCGTGTCTGCAGCGCGACAGGCGAGATAGGGGAGGCAGTGCTTGCTCTTAAGTCGTAAATAAACAATCCTAAATGCATGGCCTTGTTGGTATGATTGCGCATAATATGCCGTTTTTACGGTAGACGCACGAGATACAGTCTATACTGTGAGAGATCATACTACGTTACACCCACAAAATAGACTCTCTAACCATAGAGATTAATTGCTCTAACCATACCTTCCTGTGTTAATTGCCCTAATCACCCCTGGCGGAAAAGTATGCTCTCCCAGTACATAAAGTGTATGGAGGCAGTGCTCACTCGTAAGTCGTAATTACCCAATCCTAAATGCATGGCCTTGTTGATTGCGCATATTTCATTTCATTTTATTTCATATATTTTTCTTCCTTAAGAAGCACAAGGTGTCATACAGGAACGTCTTAATGGTAAATGACAGTTATTAAAGCTTCACTTAACTGAAATTATTTTAACTTAACTTAATAGTTACAGGGTTCTAGCTGTTACCATCTCGTTTTTTGTCAGATTCTATTATAAAATTCTTCCTCTGTATAAAAACATTGGTGTATTAAATACTTCTTTGTGTGTTGCTTAAAAACATTTCCTTCTTTTCCTTTAATTGATTAATTGCTGCAAGTAATTACAGTATCCATGGTGACCCAGTGCTGTATTTGAATGGGGGCAAGATGGCCGCTAGCCCAAGGCAACAAATCTGAAGGTCGATCAAAATTACCGAGCTAAAAATCTGAGATTATAAAATGGAAAAGAGAATGCAGGTAAAGTCAAGAACTTCAGACGAGAAGGATAATTTAGATCAAGTCAGGAGCTTCGACTAATTAGCGATCTTTTGTGAAAAATTTCGTGTTAATACCGAAAACGTTATACTTTTAATAGTATCGTTGCCTAAATCGGACATCACACAAAGTGGTTGCTAAGTTCCTACCATTTCAAGATTAGGTGGCGTATCATTGACGTCATCGATGCTAATGATCAGCTGGGTGAATGTTTTGTGGTCTGCGCTGTCTGTTGCTGTGACCTGAACGATCAGTTCCGTCTGTCTCTCGTAATCAAACGCCCTGTCGGCCGCCACTATGATCCTACCCGAAATCGGGTCGATGGACAAAATTTTCTCCTGGGATGTCAGCGTGTGCCTGCAAACATAATTTTTTTTGTTTCAAGTCTTCTGTGAAAATTTTCTTCATTTATTGTGCTGCATCTTCAAATTTAAAAATATACACTTTTTGTCTTTTATCCGCACGCATATTTGAAGCAAACTGTCTGTTTTAAAAATGGCATTTATTTGATTGCTTAAAAATGCCTTGAATCCTTCCATAACGGAAAGTGACGTCATTAACTATTCCGATAGGCTGTTTCCTTGGTTTCAAAATGGAGATAAGCTCGTTCTATTGGCGTCAGCTGCTATCAGGTAGGCGTAACGAGGAAAGTGGCACCAGTATGCGTTTTTTACTGCCGTTAATTACCTGACCAATTCTAATATTTTTAATGTGATATGAAAGGGCCTTTTACAAGAAAAGTAAAAGTATATTCGTGACACAGAAATAATTTTCTGGCCGTTCAAATCAAGAAGAATGCCACCTGAACTCAAAGAGACTTTTATTTTTTTGACTATAATCTGTAAATAGCAAGTTAGACTTATATCATCGTTATGTGGTGTGATTAGAAAGTGCACAATCAAGAAGCGGCAATAAAGGGGTTGTGTCTGTGTGATATTTCCCATCACAAGGATTTTATGGGCTTAACCTTTAAACTGCAAAATTCAGCTCACAAATACTAATTCCAGAGTGAATACGTTCCCAGCCCACCTCGACTGCTCACAATATCATAAAAATTATATATAGGGAAGCATATCAAAAAAGGGTATAGCCCGCTAAGCTTGAGCATCCCTATAGATTGCTCTATCTTTCCTCGGAAAAAATATTACACTAGTATTGCAGCATTATGCTCCATTAGCTTGGCGTTAGGTATCAATTTTTTTGAAAGCTTTGTAGCAAGATAAAATTACGTTTTTAACAACCAATTAGCTTGAGAGAGTTCTTACGTCACAACATCGAGGGCGTCCAAATCTGTAGCCATTACTGTTGCGACGAAATCCCCCTTCTTGGCGTTTTCGAAAATGCGCGCTTGGTACTCCGATTCGCCGAAGATTGGCCACTCGTCGTTCAGATCGTTCAGCGTTACGGTGATTGACTGTTGCCGGGAGCGGGTCGCATTTTTCTGCTCGGTGGCAACTAACTGACAAACGAAGATTTTGTTTACTGTTAGTGGATTGATTATCTTACTCAATGTACAGGCTATTTCTTACAAGCGTTTCACCCTAGCCAAGGATTCCTAAAATTGTTTGCACAAATACCCCCTCAGGCCTCACTACTTTGAGACGCTGTAAGTTTGTGCTACATTTATTTGACGGTAGAGCAAAAACTTGTACGTTTAACCATTTAAGTGAATTAGTGAATGTGCAGCGAAACTTTAGGCACTATACTAAGGTGAAAAGCTTATAAAAAATACTGTATAGTGTATAGTGTTTTGCTTGTCATTTAAACTGAGTTACAGTAGCAAGGCACAGAAAACACCCATGTGTTCAGTGTGTTTGCTTGTTTTTTTTGAATAAAATCGAACAAACAGGGCGATTTAAGGGTGATGTGCGTCCTTAGAGTCAAAGATTAGAAGCCCTACTCCTACTTTGATCAGTCATGTAGGTATAGTAGCAGGTTTCCACTACTCTTCCAGGACGAATTATATATAACACGATAAATTTACGGATAAAGTAATAAATTACAAATATATATGGCACCGAATGAACTATGCCAGTCTCGATTAAGTAGCCACAATTCCAATAATTCAAAATACAGTCCCGAGTATTTCCGTTCCACAAATTCCATGTACCTACACCGCTGACCGTTTCTGGTCATTCTGTCACAATATTGACCATTTCCGAGTGACTCTAAATATTTTTCGCCCAGGTCTGACTAAAAGTCGATAAGCTCCAATAAGTTGGCACTAATCCACTAAAGTTTTTGCTCTCCGGTGAAGATAAAACAAATTGGCCAGCAAAGCACGGATTTTATCGGTTTCATTATTTTCAATCGATTGTCTTTGAGTCCAAAAAAAATCTGGAAGTTTATTGGCATATGAAACTAGTCTAGGCGGGCGCTAATTTTGTCTATTCTTAATGTTTTTTTTCATCTAAATGTTTTCTCTCACTGATGTTTTCTAATCAACCTGAGGCCGATGTTTTCTGGAAGAGAATTCTGTAGCAAGCTTTAGTATCCTTGATGTGGCATGGATAGCCGTATACTTCTATTCCACTATCTTTCGTTTAATTTTGTGTTTTTTCATCAGGTTTTCATTTGTATTTTGTTCATGTTTCCAAGTGTCTTTCGTGTATTGTTAAATATCATGTGATGCTGTATTTTATTACTTAATCATGAATAGCCCTTACACAAGAAGGCCCGCTCTCCTTCGTGGGCTTCTTTGAATTTGGTATTTGTATATTGTGCAAATTATAATCTTCTTGGCACCTTGAAGTTTGCGACTAGTCGAGGATGTTTAATTTTTTATCCCCAATTCTAGACTAGTTAGCAACATAAAAATCTTAAAACTTATCAAAAATTAAACTTTCTACACACACTTAGGTATTTCGTAGCCTAGAGCGTGAGGGTGCGAAATAAAGTTAGCTGGAAAAATCTTGATACTGCAAAAAATCTCAAACACAAATTTTCTGCGACTTTTGACTAAGTTTTAACATTTTTCCAGCAACTCTAATTCGCAGCATCAAGCTCTAGCATTCACACTAAGAAGCCTTGACCTTAAAAAAAAACTACGTCTTAGTTAACAAGCTAGACACGAGTCTAAAGAATTTTATAAAGCCTTGACCTGTTGCTCGTCCCAGCCCCCGAATAAGGGGACATTCCGATGCCTCTCTGTGAAATTTTCGTGACCGGTTTCATGGCGAAGGCCTCGTGATACACACATACACAGTTTTTGTTTCCGGTCTGTGACGAAAATTTTGTAAGTGCAGTTTATTGAAATCAAACTTCCACGCTTTCTTTATTAAAAAGCTGTGAATTTCGAAAATAATTGTCGCTCGGGTTTGGAAACAAATACGAATTTGTGGAGCGTTTAATTATAAGGAGGGTGACAAATTTTGATGTTGCAAATTAGTCTTTAATCGTAAAATGAAAAATAAAATATCACTGGCTGTAATCGCTGACTATTAGACTTGCTTGTTTCCCATTAACTACAAAAAACCAAGCCCATCATGTCGGTATCGCTTACAGTATACCCAGAGTGCATAGAATCCAAACCTGTGTCCACTCTGTTGAAGAGCTTATTGGTTTTAAGAATATTACTAGCCGTGTAATTGGCTTTAAAAGTTTATTCCTTGTCAGCTTATTGGTTTTTTTTCTGTAGAGATGGCCTCATTCATAAACTGCCTATTCTCGTACTGCCTAATCTAGCTGCGATTTGCGACCCTGAACAAGCCGTCGAGATGTAGGACCATACATAGAGAACTATAGGTAATTGAGTACGGTAGTTACCAATAGTGTCATTCTCCTCATCATTTCGTTCTCAAAATCCAACGCAGCTGCATTCTTTACAGCAATCGTTACGTCGGCGTGCTGGTAGCCAACAGTTGGAATCAAGAAGAAATTTTGGTTCCAATTGTTACCGGACTCGTCCCTCAATTCAATATTAAATTGCCCGAATTCTGCCTGAATGAAGAGAAATGAGAATTTGTCAGTTAGTTGTTGAAACCTTGATCAATCAACTGCTCCGCCATGCTCGAAACTCGAGAAAGCTTTTTTTCAAAAAGGGAATAATGACTTCTTACGAGATCAGGATCATTGACAGAGATATTGAAATCCAGTGGCTGTGCGGTTCCCTCGTCGATTGCGATCTCCGTGACTGCCAACGAAATCTCGGGGTAATTGTCATTGATGTCCTCCACAATCACAACCATCGTGGCACTGATTTCGGAGCTTGGAGTGTCTTGCTCGAAAGCGGTTACGGTGAACCTGAATATGTCACTGTCCAAGACGTCGCGATCGATTGCCTTTACGGATATTAGACCGTCACTGTCGATGGAGAAGAATTGGGAATCGGCTGGAAGTCGACAACAAAAACAAGCGTCAGCAAAAGCAAAGTTTACGTGTAAGCTTTAAACTTGTTGCTCTGAGAAAAGCGTTGTTATTAATTTGCTTACTTGGTTCAACAAATTCGAGCTTGTAATCGATCATGGCATTGATCCCGACATCTCCATCCGATGCCTTAACCTGGATTGTCTATAAAAGAGTCACATGCCATCATAAACAGCCACGATAATTTAGAGATAATTGTGTAGGTAGCAGGAAATTACTGAAACATTCCAAGCTATATCATATTGCCAAAACAAATGCAAAACAGTTGCGTGAAAAACTAAATTGAACAAGATACAAGCGTACGTGGGATTTGGTTCATTTCAGCCTGTTCAATGCGAGTTGGTTGGCCGAGACCCGTTGTAAGGACTATGCGACCACATGCACCAGCAGGTGCAACTTTTGTCTGGTTTGTTTCTTTTTCTGTTTGTAGGTAATTGTTTACTACCCCAATGCAGGCTACCAGTTTGACAAACAAACTAATCTAGAAAATCGGCCTAGCGCATGGAGCGTACATTCGTAGGCGGTGAATCTGCAGGCTCAATCGCACCGATCAAGAATCTGAACCAGAGGAACTCGTTTTGCGGCTATGGTCACCAGCATCAAGCTTCTAGAGACACCTGTGACTGCTTCTGCAAGCTGTGTACAGGTAAACGTGGCCGCCAAACCAGTTTTTCTGGTTCAGATTCGTGGCTACTTAGCTCGCCCATGCAGTTTCACCTCCTCGTCGAAAACATACGGCTCTATGGCTATAGCAGTGTTCTCTACCTTCGTTGGTAAAGTTATAGCATGGAGAATGGACCATTCAGTTCCTCATTTTTTAAATTTGCCACTACTAAAGAGGGATCCACGTGACAGCTTCTGATAGCTGGTGAAGGTAAATATGGTCTCAAATTTAGCGCGATTTTATGCGTCAGATGCTCGGGAACTTGCGAGCAAATAGGATTGTAAGCCGAGAGCAGTCGCCATGTACGTGCAGACTACTGATGTTCGATCAATGTAGATACATTTCTATGTATTTGTCCAATGGGGTGGGTAATCTTACGGCGGGCTCTTCTTCGACGATGGTTTGCGGAACGATAGGTGAATTCCACACCGGATCCGTGTCGGGCAAATCGACAACTTGCACGACGTACGATGTCGAGAAGGTGTTGGCGGCTTCATCCTTCAAGCACAAGAAAATTATATCACACGAGTTCCGTACTTTTAGAGTCAATGCCAGCTGTTGTCAGACGAAGTTTTACATGAAAACACTGACCCAATCAAGAAGGTTTAATAGGTATTAAATTTTTGAGACTCATATCTCCTGACTAATTTCAGCACTTCAGTTTTTAAAAAAACTAGCCCCGATAAGGCTTTCAGAATAGTTATCGAAACGTTGGCAGTTTAGTGTCAGTTAAGTTTTCAGCAGTTTAACCCAGTTATTAACAGTTTTTTTAAAAAGCTCCACAGGTCTTAATATTGACGCTATTTTTTATTATTTGCCATGGCAACCAGTATAATAACTGCTATCTTGCAACAGTAAAAAGTACACTGCAGCTAGAGGAAATCAGACCATTATTCTTCATTATCCCAGGACAGTACCTACATTCATTTGGATGCAAAAACCACTGAAATGATCCGCTTTCACAACTACCTGTCTCGTATAACCCTATTCTGGAACGTTTCGTGTCGTTAAAACTTAAAAGGGATAAAATTAGAGTGAAATGAGATTTTTTTGCACATTTCGTCCTGGTTTTCCATTAGTGTTTTCACACGAAATAATACCGTTTCTGGACGAGGATCGGTATGTCAGTGAGATCCTTTCGTCAAAAAATAAACCTGGCGATTTCATCCGAAGAACACTTATGGAAAAACCGAAACGAAATTTCAGACCATTTCACCTAATCTCATTGTATTACAGAAAAAGGGGGCTAGATAACCTAATAAAGGGACTGACCCCTAAACTAAAAATATGTCACTTCTAGCTGAATTTTTGTAAGAAATTTAGAAGCACGAAGCTAAAAATTATTATTGCATTTTTAAGACTCATGACTTCTGTCTAATATTTTTTGATAGGGCAGTACCATAACCTACCATGATGCATTCAAGTCTACATGAAAATGCAATGTTAGAGTGTTAGAGTTGACAATAATAACAAATTTAAAGCCAAATACACGGCTAGTTTTAATTTGAAGTGATTTTAATATTCTTCAGAGTTTTAGAGTTCATTAACATCCTCTTGGACCCAACCGTTCCCAAAAACCTTTGCCTTCTGCGTATTAAGAAGGCAAGAAAGTTGTGGATAATAGAGTAATCTAGATATTTACTGAGGAGTTTTTCAAATTATTGTGGTCAAAAATTTCAAAAATGTCCCCAAACGTGATGGTTTTGGGTGATTTTTGCTATTTTGGTCCAATATATGGCCGCTTTTATATGCCATGGTTAACGCAAGAGACTTTTAAGAATATTAAAATCACTTCAAAAATACCCAAAAATCCTCGAGTAAGCAGGTATTTTTGAAGTGATTTTAATATTCTTCAAATTATTACTAGCCGTGTAATTGGCTTTAAAAGTGTATTCCTTGTCAACGCAAGAGACTATCTTCACTGACACCGTCGCTCACAGGACCCCTCTTTCTGAATGATCGTTGAAGATAGCGAAATATGGTAACTAGAGATTGAAGAGTTTGAAACTAGAGCAGCAGCTTCAGTCCCCTTGCCATTTACATTTCGATAGCATTGGTTGGTGGAGGAATCCTGTTGATCGAGTTGTACCGTCCTTCGGAAAGGACGTTAAGCGGTGGTCCCGTCGGTGCTTTTCAACCGAAGTAGGCTACCTGCCGGCACCGAGCTTTCCCTCTTCCCTATTAGGTTCATCATCACCCTTATTATTATCCTATCATTCACCCACGCCAATAGATCAGTGCCACAGGGCCAGTTGTCAATACAGTGCATACATAGGTGCATCGTTAAATACCACATATAACTAAATCATTGTCAAAAAACCATGAAGTGCATCATTGTATCAGTAAAATAAATCAAGTCTGATTAATCTGATTCCAGTCAAATAAATCGATAGTTTTCGTGCTGACCGAGGACGCGGGCATCTCGCGAAAACATAATAGTTTGAAAACGTTTTATTTCCCCCCTCTCTCTCTCTCTCTCTCTCTCTCTCTCTCTCTCACTCACTATTTCTCCAGCTTGCTATGACAGCATACAGCAATATCGTCGTTCGAAATATAGCTCATCTCCGAACGAGAGATTGTTTCAATTGGGAAGTGAAGGTGACTATAATGAAAGAACATTTCCGAGTCACGTGAAAGATGTAAAGCCAATGCTTTTTAAGCTTAAATTCCACTCCCTCTGATCAGTAAAAGCCCGACGAAGAGATCAGTACAGCTGAGTTTTGCACATTAAAATCTTAAATGCACATATGGCATTTTTCTTCTAGATGATTATTTCATCAATTTGATAATAGCCCAACCATATTCCTCTGTTTTCAAGTTAAATACTGTAATAAGACACTGTAAAACCGGCCCTAAAGAAAATAGTTTTGAAAAAAAAACTGTGCTTGAGTTTGTGGCTTACGCTTTTTATTTAAAACTCAGTTTCTTATTCCGCCGCTGTAGGTATATATTTATATTAAACCTTTGCAGAGGCCTCCGCGTCGCGCCGCTATAAAAGAGGTACGAAGCTTATATTTTAGACGAACGTCTTCGAGAAAATCCCTCGCCACATCGTCGATCAGATCCGGTAATGGGGTGGGATTGGTTTGCTGTTAGTTGCTATATTGGTACATGGACTTAGTGGCATGCAAGCTTAGAGCTGATTCTGTTTCAGTCAATAAGTAAAGCAACGGCTGAAGCTAGGATTTTGGCCATATGGTGGGAAGTTCTACTGGAGTGATGGTTCCAGCTATGAGCGAACAACAGAATATTAATGCCAATACGCCTTCCCGATGGGTAGCATCACGTTTGGGCTTCGAGACACAATTTTGGCTTCGCTGCGAAATTTGGTCTTCGCTTTGCTATTTTGGGCTAAGTCTTCTAGAAGTGAATTGTTTTGGTCTTTAACATGGGTACGGGGGAGGGAGGGGCTTCAGCTAAAGAGTTGAAAATTTAGCGCATCATGCTTCCACCCGATTGGCTTCGCCTCAAAAGTTGCGATTTGATTTAGCATTTGACTTTCGATCTTGCTCTACCTTAGCTCTTATTTAATACAAAAACCTACTTGATGTTGAAGTAGCATTGGTTTTATTTGATGGGCCGCACCATTTATCGTGTCATATTTTACCACTTAACTTTCACGAGTCAGTCAGCCTTGTAGCATAAAATAGCCTTCCTTGTCTACAATGCTGGAATTGGTGTGATGTCATCCATCGGGTTAGTTTTTATCATTACAGTTTTTGAATCTAAAAAGTCTATCAACTACTCTTCTAAATCTCCAATTTCAGACTGGCTGCAGCATCATTCCCTGACGTGACATCAACCAAGACGTGACCATCAGAAGTAGAAAAAGATGTTTACCAGGAGGTGACCAGCACGAAGATAGATCGATCAGCATTCCTTATTTTCAGGACGATTTTTTGTCAACAGATTACTAGTTCAAGTTTTGCCAAATTATTCTGATTTTATCCCTCGAGCAGCCAGACATTTTTGAAGTGAAATTCATATTTATCAAGCTTTAAGAATATGTTTAAGAATATTAAAATCACTTCAAAAATACCTGCTTAATCGAGGACTCGAGTAGTAGTTTTTGTACCTTGGTTAGCTCAAAGGTTGGAGCATTTGCCCGGTAAGCAAAAGGTCCGGGGTTCGGGTCCTCGAGTAAGCGGGTATTTTTGAAGTGATTTTCAAATTATTAAAATTATTACTAGCCGTGTATTTGGCTTTAAATGTTTAATCCTTGAAAATCTAAAGCTCTCTTTAAAGTTGGTTTAAAACTGTCTCCCCAAAATCAATCACGTCAATACATATTAGTTTTAGGAATGTCGCATGATGTTTGAGTGATTTTTTAGCTGAATGTTTTTAGACAGCAAATGATCCATTTTTTTGTTTTTGTTTTTGCTGTTCCATAAATTAATTTATATTAGGCTAGAGAAACTAATCGTAAGTTTAACTGCTGAGATTAATCAGTAGGCTGACAACATCAGGTACTTATTTACTGCTGCTCCTGTAAAAGCTCTTAGGTAATGGTAGGTGTAATATTTTAAGATCAGTTTTTAATTAGGTAAATTACTTTGCGCCTGTCGCACATAACTTTTAAAAAAAAACTTTTTCCAAATCTTTTCAATTTCATTCATAACAGTCAATAAAATCATTTTTTATAAGTTCCTTTCGAATTAAATCGGAATAATTTTATTTGCTCTCATGAAAGAAGTTAAAAAGTGTTTTATGAAACATTTGTCAGCAAGCATAGTTCCATTCCAACATTGGTATCCACACCCATCCCGGCAATATCTATAACAAGCTACCACCGAGGGCACCACAATCCACTACCCATCTCACCGAAACAGTTCCTCACTTTGCTACTAACGAATCTCATTTCTAAGCATAGAGAGGCTTTGTAGGCGTAGCCGAAGACTAGTATGGTAGTTTCTACCTTCTACTCTTTAGGCCAAACCACGTTTCGGTATTCCATGACATTTTGGCGTCCCAACGGATGCTTGTACCTTGCAAGTTTGACATCACGATGAAATCATGCCCAGTTTCTCGCGAAAAGTACAATAAACTTGATCCTAAAAACCCCTCCCCTAAACCATGAAACTCGTCTGGAGTAGAACTGTACTGCGTACATTAATTGGTGCAAATCCCATCCGCCTCGAAGGAATTGGAAAATTTCCCACGGAATGTCGAAATCAAAAATGCTGTATAGACGATCCCTCGAAAAATCCGTTTCAGCGAAACCATTATACTCACCGACATTCTATAAGGGAAAAGTGTGAAAGTATTTACGGGCGTACCGTCCCTGTTCAAACTCGTAACAAATAGAGGGCGTAATATGTAAGTTTGGTCATGTGCCACATATATTGAGGTGCGAGTCAGTTAGAGCTGCTTGCGTCCCATTACCAGAGCAAAGGGAAGGGGGGTTATCGGGCAATAACAATTAAAAACGTAAGAAAAAACAGGCAATATTGGTAACTAGATGTTTTGGGGTACTTCTTCATCAACATGATTTTTGTGTCGCGATGATGACCTATATTTAGTCGGATTTGCAAATATTATCACAAAACTATACGATTCGAAAAGTTTCGTGACCACGTAATCAAACGCTCTTCAATTTAGTTCCAAAAAAAATAAAAATTAGCGATTAATAGATGAAAATCTTTTGGAATGATTTATGTTTAGGGTATACACAGGTCAATGGTTGTCATGTCTCAAATAATCGGACGAGAATGACCCAACTTCAATTCTCTAGCTGAACAAGAGCAGGTTCTACTCACCCAGTCTTTTAAAGCACACTACATGTTTCAGGCAAGTGGTTTTGACAAATTAATATAATGTGTTCCAAAAATAAGCGCAGTACATAATTAATCTATAATAGTTTTTAAAAAAACTGTTAATAACTGGGTTAAAATGCTGAAAACTTAACTGAAACTAAACTGCCAACGTTTCGC
>QKMV01001020.1:0-18031 GCA_003287335.1 Lednia tumana
TTGGGGGACAATGCTTTTCTTATGGCGTTAAAAATCCCCCAATGTTGATCGCCTCTGGAACGCTAGTCGTCCATTAGCTTTTTGAAAGGCTAATATTTACCCTTTGGTTTGGTTGAAACTATTCTCGCTCGGAAAAGAGCCAAACTTCCATCCCTGCTTCAAGCGAGAGTTTGCCGCCGATTCCCGCGGACAAGATTCGACATGTCGAGTACAGCATTGCAAGTGGTCTCGCCGTAACTCGTAAGTTGACAAAAATCAGTTGTCGTGATAAGTCGCCCTTGTTTTGCGTGTTAATGGAGTACAATTAGCAATACCATCAGTTTGTTTCGCTCAGTATTCAACGTGTTAAATTATTGATAGTGTTAACTGCGGTTTTATTGTGACATATATATCATTGCCAGTGAAATTGAGTGAGTGTCAGTGCTTTGATAGCAGTCAGTATCGAAAGCATGTAGATTGAAGAACTAAGTTGAAGAAATAAGTTGAAGAAACTTGGCTTTTTTTTCTTAATTCAAAATCAGGTAAGATGGCAGCAGTTGAAGGCTTAGGCAAGGCTCTCCTATAGATGCATATGGCTTGACCAGAGCTGGTTAACTGACCCATTTTAACATGGAACCATCAGAACAATATACTACATCATTCGCGTTACAAATTTAATTATTAAAACATCGTCCCAATGTTATAGATCTCAACGTTTTCACTGTAACTCTACATTTTTATTGCAGCGTAATGATTCCTCGTATTCTTTGATCTGTCCCATATTTGATTCCCGATTGTTACAATCAAAAAATCACTCAGTCGTTTTACTCTAACAAACTCACTTTTACATTAGCAGTTGTATCGTGATGTATGTGTGAGACCTGACATACTGATTTCATTGCATCTGTAAGTTTGACGCTTTATTTTAAAGGTTGAATCGTTAATCGTTTTCCCCTCACAACGAAGGTTAATAAAACACCACAAAAAAAAACATGTAGACACCTTCGAGTACCGATGAAAAAATGTTTGGCTGTTGGGTAAATATTCATGCCAAGGTCTGCTTATGTTCAGGAAAGAGGTTTGTGGGTTTGAAGCTCGTGCAGTAGCTTCGCTCCCCATGCCATCAACCTTTCGACAGCACGGATAAGTGGATGAATCTCATGCTGTTCGAGTTGTACCGTCCTTCGGAAGGGACGTTAAGCGATGGTTCCCTAGGTTCTTTTCGACAAGAGAAGGCTACTTGCCGGCACCGGATTTCCCCTCTTCCCTGTTAGGTTCATCATTATCCTCATCATCACCGTATCATTCACCGACGCCAATAGACCAGTGCCACAGGACCAGTTGTCAAATGATATGGCTAGAACAGTGGGCAACATGCTCTGAAACTATAGCCACTATTAAAAATGGTCAAGCAAGTCTTGAAGTACTCTCCGTTCTCAAAAAAACGGTTTACGAAACTGGATAAAACTGCTAAGAAGATTGATTTTTAATTCAAATAGCCAAGGAGAGTTTTAGAGGCAGGGTCGATCATTCTTCAATCAGACCATTTTATTTTAATTAAGCCTGGCTAGAATTTGATTTAGGTTGCAGTTCTTTTTTAACGTTCAATTTTTCTGTCAGAAGGCCTCTGACGATACTTACGGAAAAGTTGGCGAAACGTTGGAAACTTAATAGTAGACTTGGCAGTTTTACCTAGTTTAGTAAACAATTTTTTTGAAAACTAGTGTCAAGATTAGGAAATGTACATGTGTCTATAGAAATGTATATCATTCTCTGTTATTCCTGCATCGCTTTCCTACGAAGCCACGGCTGGTAACTTTTGATATCTCAATCATTGCCAGCTATATAGGCAGGTGACTTTGTCTAGCTTTCATACCTTGCTATATTCATTCCTCGCCCCTCGGGCCAATTTGGGGTAGCGGCACGACCGGTACACTCGATTAGTTCGGCCCTCCAGGAAATTGACCCATTATCAACAACACCACGGCTTTTTATGGAAAGAAACGGTCCACTTTTTTTGTGCCTCGCCATCATATCGTGTTGTTGTTCAATTTCTTTTGACAGAATAATGTCTCAATCATATTGCTTTGCTAATTTGACACATCGGGTCTAAAGAAGAGTGTATTGTTTTTTTTTTTTGCTTTGTGTGTGTGGATGATTTTGGTTGGAAATGAATTTGTTATAACAGCATTTTGACAATGGTAAATTGGTTGTCTCGAACTTTTATCTAGGTAAGGTGCACCGTGCAACAATCTATTTTCTAAAATTGGTGTTGTCGAGAACTTGAAATGTTCGTCTCAGAGCATCAACCCTATAAGTACCTACCGCTCTTTTTCTTTATAAAACAGCGCTGCAAAAGCTGAGATTTAGGAGGCACCGCGTTTAGTATTTCACTAACATCTAGCTACGTCTATACGTTTTCCTACGTAGAAAATACAATACCTTCACTGGAATGTGAGCATAAGGTCAGATGTACAATTCCTAGCACAATTCTGAGGGCTAACTGATGTGGAATATCTTAAAAAATTTTACCTCAGAAAATCGGCTGGGTTTGAAATTGTAAGATGTGTTCTCCAAGGGTGCAGATATACATTACATCTGTCAATAAAATTCGATACTAACCCTAGGTCAGGTTGACGTGAGCAGAATGTTATCCCATTATGAAATTTGGCCGTGATCCAAAATTAAACCAGTTTACTTGTACTATAGCCATAGAAAAAAGGTTCTATAGCGAAAACGTTCAAGCGTTCAAACTCATGTAGAAAATGTCCACAATACAAAACCTCACATGCAGTTATTAATTGACTTTACCTAATCGATTATAGTAATTAGTAATAGCTGCTATTCAGACAATACATGGTCTGACATCACACTTACTCTTACTGCATCACACAGCTCTATTCACAAATGAGCCATTCAAAAAGATATCATTACATACTTGATTATTGACACCTTTTGTTTTCATTCGTGGCCATCAAGACTACCCTAATTACACTACGTCTGATTAGCTGCTTCTGTGCCTAATTAAAGGTGATTGCAACATGAGAATAATCAGCAAGCTGCAAGATGTTTACTGCCCGCTAGCTAAGACAAGAGGCAGTTAATGAAGTGGCATGCAACGAACGAACCTCGGGTCTCCCGTGTGTTATTAACGAGAGGTAACCAATTGGTGTATCGCCTTTTAGCTTCTGGTTTGAATAGGGCTTTAATTGCATTTTTCATGTCATTAGCAATTACATTAACGACAGAAAGGTAGTTAAAAAACAGGTATGAAAATAGTTAAATAGAAATATTCGTTACTTCAATGTGACATTTGAGTACATGTATATACGAATTAAAATTCAAGTTATATCTGTTTCATTGTACAGAGAAAATGTCTGTGAAGATTTTTTTCATTGGATATAAAAATTTAAGTAGTGATTGACAATGCGTCAATTTTTTTTATCGTTTGATGAAATACGTATCTAGAATAAAAGGAGATTTCAAGGTCTCTCTATAATATGTGCTGCTCTATTTGCACGAAATTGCGCCACAAATACATTAACTTCTTTGAAGCTGTATAGATATCAAGCAAAACAGATGTATTTTTTAATTTTTTTAATTTTTCTTACCTTGATATACGCAATTAGAAGGAACAAAATATCGAAAGGGTTGCTTTTAAATTACTTTATTACCTCCATAATCAGACACTAACTACCCCCATTTAGGGGCTAAAATACCTGACAAAAGTATTCACAAAATAAGTGGACACATAATTTGTACAAAACCCTACTTCCTGAAAACGGATTGCGGGGTTATGGGTAATAAAATGAGATTTTTGTCTGGGGCGTTTTCTCGACTTCTCGACCCACATTTTTCGGTGATCTTATTACGTTGCCAGTTTCGACACGTGATTATCATTTCACCTCTTGGATGATTAAACTCTCGTTAGTGATGCGCATGAGTTAGTGAATGCAGCGTGCCGCCTTTTTATTTCATTTTTACCAAATCTATGACGATCCACGTGCTAATGCCTATCATCAAGCCAACACAAACCAGCTATTTATTTTTACGAAATTATTTTTCAGCTGAAAAAACAAGAATTATATTTTTAATAAAATAAAAACTTACGGCTATAGTTTCTTCTCTATATCCACCACTATAGCCACTTGCTGCCCAGTATAAGATCGGTTGTTTTGGCGAGGCCTTTCATTTCCAAAATTGCTGTTCTGATGGGAATCTTTCTCAAGAACTGCGAGCGAAATACCTCACACTTCTCGTCTCTATTATGTATGCATAAAAGGCGTCATTCAAACTTTTGCTGAGAAGTGTTAGTCAAACTATAGCGATTATCTTGGGAAATATTAGGAAAATCGATAAATATGTAACTTCCTTTTTGGATCCTAAATGCAACTCGAAAATCCTGACTTTAATTCACTGTCTGGCTATCTGGAAGCTACTAGAAGGTGCTGTTATCGTTCCGAAACGGCAAGGAAGTGTCAAAAGCCACTGAAGGAACTAAATATAAAGAATTCGGAATATTCTACATTTTAATAACGCATCAATCGATTTAAAGTGACATAGATTAATCGTTTTCTGAGCCGCAATCGATTAATCGAATCTACTCACACCTCAAATAGAAATTCATAGGTTGCAGTATTGCACGTGACTTCACGAGACACTTTGGGTCACAGAGTTGCTCCCCCCCCCCCCCCCTCCACCAAGCTGAGCAGCGTAACGTCGAAAGACAGTCGAGAGAATCCTAAAGTTGTTAATGAGATGGCTAGTCATTTAATTGATAACCGGCATGTGATTTGTGCTTACGTGCGAAGGAACCTTTCAGCCGTACGTAACAGCGACCATTTTTGTGTCACAAAGTGCTATAGTGCAAACCATACGAATACCTCATGCGATATCCCACGTAATATATTTGCCCAAGTATACTAACATTTTTATAAGCTTGCCACACTCAGAGTAGTGGTGTCCACTGCAAAAAAAATCTTACTGATTTGGTCCAGGGAGATATAAAATTCCTGGCTATACTGATTGCGTTTTCCAGTTTTAAATCTTGAATTTGTTGTGATCAATTGTTCAAAAACTTGTATTTAGCACGTTAAAATGAGCGTGGAAACGAAGAAACTTGCACGGATTTGGAAACGAATAAATATAGCACGTTTCCAGCTGTGCACATTTGCTATAGAAGCTATAGAATCTGGTCGTTCAGTTCTTGGAAACCTTACGGTTACAAGACTGTAATCCGGGGAGTCGGGTATAGCGAAGACACTATACTTACCGACTTGGAAGTGGTAATCGAGCAGTCAAGTGTGTACATTAAACCCACAGATTTCGATCTGCTTCGTCGCTGCGTACTTGGTGTTTAAAATAGCAGATCGGCTATATGCACATATTGCACACACCATTTTGCGATAGAATACGAGTTCCTTTTTTGGTTTTTCAAGTACTCCAATGCGTGGGCGTTACGTGATCCAAGATGGCTGCCATGAGATGCAGCTAAGCGTGGTCTAATGATTGTTTATCGTGTAAACAGCAAATCACGCTATTGACCCGAACGTTACTGCACAGCAGTGGCGTGCGGCCTCGGGGGAAACAGGTACATGCTCGCCTCCCACGAAATGCGTTTTTAAGGTTAGGGTGACTGCGCAGTACTTACACTTGTTTCCAAGTGCATTACTTGTTTCTTTTGCGTGGCCGGACATGTTGAACATTTCTGGGCATCTGTCGACTTAACACTAATTAATAATTAAATTAACTCCTTTAAACACTTGTTTGTTAGTACTGTTATTGATTTGCATAAGAAGTAACACATTATTGAAATAGAAATATGTATGAGATATGTATTTGTGTATGTATCGTTTACGTAGTATATATATGTATAAAAAATTTAAAACAGTTTTTTTGATAATGAAGCTTGTTGTAGACGTTAAAATATTTATTCCAATTTGTTTGACACAATTACCTTCCACCAGTTGTAGCCGAAATGCAACAATTGAAACTACAGAAACTTGAATTGTGTCACAGAATTGGATGAAAACTTTGACAGTGTAAAAGCAAGCTTAATTTGGCAGTGAGAATTATTCAATGGAACTCCCGGCATGGCGTGACCAGACTTTAGTCGAAATAAACTGTCTGAATTTCGCCTTTTTCCTACTTCGTTCGCATTTGTTTACTTATTTTATTTCTGATGTAGTTTGAAACTGAGAAATTTGGTGTTCATGAATTTGTATATACCATGTTTTTTTGACGTAACAATACAACCAAACAAATAAATACTAACTACCCCGATCCACCACTGGCATTCAGGCAGCGCGGCAACTGCAAGTCAAACTGCCATGATACAGTCTGATGCTTTGCTAGGTAACAACAGTTTATATTAATAATATACCACGGCTAGGTGATAATGCTAGCTCGTTCTGAATCGATTGAGGGGCTATGAAAAAAATGATGAAATTATATGAATTTATACACGCCATTATTGGTGTTATTATTTTTGAAAGTATGGATGTGTATAGAGAGAGGAAGATATTGCTATTTATTATTGGTTGGAGCGTGGGTTGTTTAGGTATTATACAGGGTGTTTCAAATTGGGAGCACACTATTTGATGAAACATGCAAATAAGCGTGTATACAAATGCCAGACTCAGGTCTAGCAATAATTTTAATAAACAGATCGATAATTGATTCTTTTTCTTCAATATTTTTAACATTTCAACATCTAGCAACGTATTTATATTCTATTAGTTTCTTGATTGTAAATATTTACCCAAACTTAAGCCCTATTCCAATGATTTTTCATGTTGAGATTTATTTTATATGCATTAACAAATGCGAAACTGCAAATGGAAACTCAATTGACAAGGAATAAACTTTTAAAGCCAATTACATGGCTAGTAATATTCTGGAAACTCAATTCTTTAAAGTTAGTCCCGTGTTTAATGATGCACGTACTGATCCCGATGGAGGTACTAGTTTATTTCCCGTTTAATTGTCCTGGTAAACAATTCCCAATTTGCGGCTTTAAATGTAAATCACAAAGCATGTATCAAAGTCGAAATTCTACTGGCGTAGGTATCCTACATTACTTTGGCTTTAGCGTATGTATTTATTTGTTTATGTACTAAATATGCTTACATCCCTATAACAAACGGCCTGAAAAAGCTACCTATGTCTTGCAAGTCAAAACCCCTCAGCGTATAATGCTATCATGCCTAACTTGTGTTACACCTTCTAGCTCAACGACGTTCATCCTCCTAAGTGTGCTATACCATACAATACAGCTGGTTATGGATAATAGAGTCATTATTTGAATACTTTCGGATCGCGGTATGATCTGGCAAAGTGGTTTAATGGCCAGCAATTCTTTAGGGGCGTCACCCAACGTTTGAGCAGCTCATAGCTTGTACATATCTCTCACTTAAACCTCTATTGGTATCTTATACCATGGCATGCACATGCCAGGAATATGCATGACGCTCTAATGACTTTATTACTTTGAAAATCGTAGCAAATCAGCCATTGTATGATTTATTGCTCATGATACGATAGAATTAACCAACCGAATATTACATTAAATCGGTGCTCAATTTTAATATCGATGCCTTTAAATTGTAGTGGGCCAACACCTATTTTTATCTGATATTGAATGAAATGAAACGTCTTACAGGTAATATACTAACGGATCTGCGTGGTGAATAATAATTTAATTATTAAGTGTATGTTGTGAATTTTTTTGGTAAAGCACTTGAGGGTACTTTGTGTTGTTTATGATGAGAGGTTGATGTGCTAAGGTTGGTATTTTTCGTTTGATGCACATGGCAGATGAAGGTGTCGGGAGAATGATTGGTATTATTAGAGACCGAGTGACAAACGATGCATGTGCAAAATTTGAAATTTATATGCATCCTTTTGAGTGATTGTAATTTGCCGAATTTTAATGATCTTGCTCTATTTCGTATCGATTGAGTTGTACGAAAATTGGATACGGGTCAACACAAAATTGACTCATGCTTAAAACCAACACTAAATTACGTTCTGAAACGCGGCTTAATTTAAACTGATAAATAAGTGTTAAGACACATGTTTCCAAAATCCCACGTCGAAAACGTTAGCACATTTGAGAGCGCTTGCCATTTTAGCCAGTCAACACCCGGTCTAACCCAAACTCATTTGTCCTATTCAAGATATCTAAAATCGAAGATCGTTAGCCTCGATAATTCAACACATTACAATAAAACCCAACACCTATTATTTCATCCCAATCTGGAGCATCTTCCACGCAATCTCAACCACCAAATCTCACAGCTCTGATTAATCGCATAATCACCACATGTCTCCAATTGTAATCATTCCCCTTTATTGATTATCTATTGCATGGCAAGTTCTTGGTTCGACTCTCCGTTGCGATGGCTCCCTAGTGGCCTGAGTCGACAGCCCCCATTAATGACCCCAATGCCGATCAGGGAATACACCCTCATCCCCACCACCTACGAAACTCTCATCTTTAACTATTATTTATTGGCCATCGTATGTGATCACATCGAATGGTGTTGGTAGTATCGAATCAGAGCTTCCCCTCAGTGTAGCCAACACTTGGGAATTAGAAAATGTGTTGTGTGTGAGTTTTGATTGTCTGATCTTTTAACAATAGATCGCTGTAGTCATGCGTGGGGATCCAAGAGGTGGAGATTGAATTAATGGACCTCTGATGCTATTCCATCTGGTCGGAATGTGAGCTGCCAAAGTTTGTTGATCGTTGGTATCGTTTGTGTAGATACCAACTTTGTGGTACAGGGTTTGAGTTCCACATGCGACCCGGAATATGCATAGGTTTACGATCGTAAATGCATTTGACACTCGTTCTACGTGCTTTAGTTGATTTGTTTCAATAGAAGATCAATTTGGAGCACGTTCTTGCACATTTTGCCAATCTATACCAACACAATATGTATTTGCTTAAGTTAGGAGTGCACGGAATTTTGAAACGTTTTAATCCTCGCATTTGTAAGTATCCATGTTAACATCCCGAACATGTTATCTATCAGAATAGTTGGGTCTGGCTATGTTGTCAAATATCTCGTAGAGCAAGTGCAACCCTCACATGCCATATTGCTATACCTATACTTGATGGGCTGGGGAGGCAATTTGGTATTTGACACCACACAGCTCTGGGCTCGAGTCAGCCACCAAGTCAACACGGGTAGAAAACCCGAGTCCTATCAAATAAACATTGATTTCAATAAAGATAAGCCTAATCACCTCTAATTCCGTGCACTCATAACTAAAGCAAAGACTATTTTTTGCAATTTGCACCTACCCGTGACCTGAAGCTTTGAAATAAGGTTCTATATTTGACATTGATCTGGGGTCTTTATGCAAGGGAATGTTGAATGGAAAAAGAGGTTAAACAAAAGTGCTTTAAAGCATTGGGTATGTACTGAGTAGTTATAGACATTGCTTTAGTTAGGAGTGCACGGAATTAGAGGTGGTTAGGTTTATCTTTATTGAAATCAATGATTATTTGATAGGACTCGAGTTTTATACCCGTAATGACTTGGTCACTGACTCGAGCACAGAGCTGTTTTGCCAAATACCAAATTGCCTCCCCAACTCATGTACCTATAAGTGGGAATATGGCATGTGAGGGCGTACAAGATATTTTGACAACATAGACCCAGACCCATCTATTCTGATAGATAACTTGTTCGGGATTTTGACATGGATACTTACAAGTGCGAGGATTAAAACGTTTAAAAATTCCGTGCACCTCAAACTAAAGAAAAGACTTTACCTTACCCGCCACGTTCGTTAGCGCCCCAAGCTTAAAAATAACAGTATTGTTTCAGAAACTGCTTCCTCGTTTCCAAACACGATAATTCAGAAAGTATTTCCTCAATTGTTCTAATTTTTCACGTATTAATTACTCTGTCAGAAGTAATTACGTAAAAAACACTGCACCAAGAAAGAATGATTCTAATTGGCTAAGCTACAATCTATATTATTGTCCAGAAAGAAATCTTTCGTCTAGAGCAATTAAAAAATAATTATAATCTAGTAGAAAATACTAAAGCATATAGCGCGGTGTTTAATTATAATCTTGTCATATTTAATTCCACTCTGTGACCCGTGGTCAATCGAATCAGAAGCTGCGTCCGCACTGTAATTACTGTAGCCAATCTAAATGAATAGATTGATTGTGAAACCCGATTGGCTTTAAATTAATTGAACCGTCGTTAATTACAATTGCTAGGGAGATAACAAAATTATGAATTTGAACTATTTTTACTGAATAACGTAACTCAGATGTGAAATTAAATTTCTCGAGGAGAATTTGTTTATCGCAAATTTGTTTTTGTGAATTGGATGAAAAGACGCGCTTCATTCGTGGTTTTGCATCATTTTAATTGAAGAAAACATCACAAACGTCGCTCGAAGCCACTTTTTAATTCATTTCCTCTCGCGTTGCGTATTTTATGCTCGCTTCTGATTTTGATTAAAAAGTTAAAGCATTCATTTCTGGATCCTTGCCTATTTACGTCATATCTTACACTCAAAGATATTTTCTTGTTAATCGTGTCATCTTGCATTAGCCACGAAACGATGCCTTTAAATTGTTAATAACGCTTCGGAACATTTTTGAGCTGGCCCTCTAGAATCCCCTCTTTAATGGAATTACAAGAAATAATCGTGGAGGGTGCGAGAAACACGAGTGAATAACAGAGACGTTAGCATTTTCAGCAAACTCAAAATGCCGCGTTGACTCAATAGTTGGGCTTGAATTTGCGTTACATTTAAGCGGCAACGCGTGCAGAGGATCTGAGTAACGGCTAACTTATGAACTTTAGCTTTTGAAATGCGCTGCTTATTTATGGCCAAAAGTATGTAGGTTGAAGAAGCTTAGAAAAAACAAATTGGCAGGAAATAGACAGGTACTACATCCTTGAAGATTCTGGCAGAGCTGAACTTCTTAGCTTGGTAAAAAAAAAATGAACTCATTATTATATTCTTTGAGATCATCTTCAAATATTTTCCCTGCATAAAAAAGAAGCAAACAAACTGGGTTATTCTCAATCAAATTTCAATTGCCCGAAATATCACTCTTACGATTTATGTATGAATTTTATATTGGCAAAGCACGGACACTAAATTGAATTTACCTCTTGATTGATCATAAGCTCATTTATTGTGCGTCGTTCAACAATGAAGCTTCTTTTGCCAATCGAAGTGAAACTGCTGGCTATCGATGTAACCACGAATTCGAACGAGAAAAACTCGTTTTTCGACCATATTTACTAACTTACAGCCTTCAATAGCAGTCAATGTGCCTTTACACCCTACTGAGAGAGTATACTTTGCCACCAGGGACGCTAGTGCAGTTAACACAGGTAGGTATGGCTCGAGAGCCTATTTTGTAAGTGTAACGCAGTATGCTCTCTCACAGAATAGACCGTAAACTATTTTTGTTGGCAAATATGGCTGCCACACCACTTTTTTGGTTCAGATTCGTGGTCTTCATATTGTCACTAGTCTGTCTTGGGGCAATATAGGCTCCACGGTTGAGCAGCTCCACAGCGACCAAACCGTGTACGTCAAAGTCAGTCATGAAAGTGCAAGTATTCATTCATGCAGATGTAATCCGATTGCATCAGAGCCGATGACGTGATGGAGCCGCCAAAGGTTGCGATAAGCCGAGACGAACGCGATAGCTCGTCGCCTGTATGGACGACGCTCTGCCGCCTGTTTATTCGCAAGGGGTAGGCAAGGCTATTAAACAGGCTGTAACCAACTAAAATTAAATTTTCATTTAGACTTAAATGCATCATGGTAGTCTTTGGGCCTGAATTACAATGTCTGACTAGTGACTTAGCCGGAGGATAAGTATAGTCTTTGCTTTAGTTAGAGGTGCACGGAATTTTGATACGTTTTAATCCTCGCACTTGTAAGTATCCATGTAAACATCCCGAACAAGTTATCTATCATAATAGATGGGTCTGGCTATGTTGTCAAAAATCTCGTAGACTCTCACATGCCATATTGCCACATATAGGTAGATGAGTTGGGGAGACAATTTGGTATTTGACAAAACAGCTCTGTGCTCGAGTCAGCGACCAAGTCATTACGGGTATAAAACTCGAGTCCTCTCAAATAATCATAGATTTCAATAAAGATAAACCTTATCACCTCGAATTCCGTGCACTCCTAACTAGGGTAAAGGCACGAGGGCAAATGTTATGTCCTATCCTGTAGCATACCTGCTAGCCGGAGGTTCCCCAGGCTGGACTTTAGCCAGACATTGTAATACCGGCCCTTAAATTACTTAAAAATGAGTGTGGAAATTCTATGAATTTCTTAAGTTTTGTAAGATTTCGGTCAGCATGCACGGCGTCTGGAACGAAGCGAGAATAGCACAGGAATGCGCATGAAATACAACACATTCCTTCGGTAATCAATTGACTGGGGCTCAAAAAAAAAAACCTATCACAGAGCAAGTTTTTTACTTAACGTAGCGAATATGAACGAACATGTCAGCACTCCCCATAATTTTTTGGACCAAAATTACTCTATAGGTACTCAGGTCTAAAAACATCCCTGGGTAATTTCGATTTGAGCACCCCAGCTGAAAAACGGCATGGGTGACCATTTTTTTCCGGCTTGTAACTAGGACCAACATGATTTCCTGGTGCCTCTAAATTTCTAGCTATCAGCCATTCAGAAGTGACATTTAGAAGATAAGTTTAGGGACTACAGCCTCTTTACAGGTACTTCATTTTAAGAAATCGTGCTGGCTTGGTTATTTGAGTACACAACACTTAAGTCTAAATTATAAATCGTGTATCAAAATATGTTTTGAAAATTATTTGAATTTTAATAGATCACATGATGAATTTTTTTGGTGGGGGCGGTAATATGATGAACGCGGTGACTCGATCAACGTGATTTTCCACCGCGATTCCCAATTAAAATCTGCTAGCTGATTATAAGCCCGAGCGACCATCCCAAAAGTGGAAGAATGAGTAATCTATGAATATTTATAGTGAGTGAGTGCAACTATTCAAATTGGACACCATCGAGGTTACTGTTCACTGTCAAGGTACCTGTATACCAGGGACTGGAGCCGGGACCGGTAAGGGGACTGGAGCCGGGACCGGTACCGGGACTGGAGCCGGGACTGGTACCGAAACTGTTAAAAACAAGTTTTATTTTGGGAATTGCATTGGTAATTACGTTCGAATAATGTGGGCCAGTAGAGATTTAATAGCATACTTTCTGACGTATTTTTGACGAATTACTAAGCTGCAAATTACGTTTCTTTATACCTTTCTTTAAAAATCTTACTTTGCCAATGGAGCGTGTACGATATATCTTGTTGTGCGATCAAAAATGAATTTGAATTTGAAACGGCTTGGTTTGACTTATATTTCCAAACTATTTGCACACCAACAAAATAGAAATATCATAGGTCAAGCTTACACAAATATTTTAATTCTTGGGTCCATGCTAGAATATTTAGTAGTTATACTACCATGGCTATCAACTTTGGATCGAACCCTGTCCATACCTATTAATCAAATTCGAAGATATGGAAGACATCCATCGAGATTTTGTCGGCCCCTGATATCCGAATCTCTGGTCCAGCAGCTGTTGATCCTGGCAGGAAGTGAGGTCACGAAATGTTCGATAGCTTCAAGATTCAAGCATCCGAAACCGAAGACTTCTATTCAATCCATCATCGGATGCCGTCGTCGATGTCGAGGTCACTAGGGTTACAATTTCAAATGATAACTTTGCACACATCCGGTGTCTCTTATCACTCGCTTTTAATTGATTTTCTTGTTCTAAATTATTAATAAACTAACATCATTGATGAATTTCTAGCGGTAAACAGTTTTGAACTGATTTGTGATATAAATGTCTGTAGACAGATAGATATATACAAGAACATAAAATTATGTCAATAGGTCGGCGAAGTTGTGATGGAATCCAACCTTATTTATATGAGTAGCTCGTGCACTGTTCTCTATTGACAATTTGATACTCTTATTATTCTTATTTTCAGCGGTCATGCATCCTTAAAAAGCTAATTTCGTACACAATAGCATATAGTTAAATATTAAATAGCGTTATTAAATTCTTAAGACTTATGTGTTCTACCTAATTTCAGCACTATTTTTCAAAGAAGCTTTCAATATAGTTAGCGAAACGTTGGCAGTTTGTTTGTTAGAAGTTCTCAGCAGTGAAACCCATTTAATAACAGTTTTTTTTTTGATAAAATAACGTTAGTTAAATTGAAACTACAAAGAAATACGGTAATAAACTACAATAAAAAACATACAAATCAAAGCAACACTGTGTACATTATACAAATACATAACATAATCACAAATACTGACGTATTTTGAATTAATTTTGATTATCCCGGAAAGTATTCAAATTGATATCAAGATCAACATTCAATGTTAAAAACGGGTTGCTTGCTATATTCAAAGCAGAGTTTTTAAAATCATAAATTCTAACATAATTCTCTTGAAATGGACCCTGTGGGCAAACTATATTTAGGAAGAAGGAAATAGTTCCTGCATCCATACTATGCCTAATCTGTTTTAAGATTATTACTACTATAGAGAATCGATACATTTTCTAGAATGGCGTGCATGGAGAGTATGGTGGCCATGGGCTAATAATTTGGGACAATTTATCAAATATCAGACCGCTATAGTAATTTTGTGGGAGAAATTTGTTGCATAAAAAATTGCTGCGTTTTAAAAGGCGCCTTGCGGAAATTCTTTTCTGCACCGAATTTCTGTAAAAGTTTTTCGCATATTCTGACTACCCGATCAGTTTATTTTAAGAGTAACTGATCAGCTGATACATTTTTCAGATATGATCGATATGCGGTCTGTATTAAGGGGAATGATTTATCACTGCCTACAATTTATTCTAAGCACCTGGAAAATATTGAAAATACGTAAAAAGTCACAACTTGAACCGGTTTTCTAGCAAGTGTTCACGTATAACTTTATCACACATGGTCTGTAAAATACATCAGCAGTGGAAGTGGTAGGCAATTATAATGTTTATTAGCAAAGATAGTACCTACGTTGTGCCTAATTCTTCTTTTAGCTCAAAAGATATAACATTTTCGCGAACAGTTCAAGAAAGGCAAAAATGTATGCATTCTTAGCACTAAAACAGTAACCAATATCACGCAAACCAACATCATTACAATCCATAATTTATTATCTCAAACACATTAAACCTATATATTAACACCATGTGAAAGTAGATTACTTCGACCAAGCGTGTGAATTCTTCGTTTATCACATCTAGCCATCGCGCTCGATCTGATCAAACCGATGATCTATTTTCCCATGAACTTTATTGATCTCTCCGCAGATCACAAAAATATCACGTTCATCATCTCTCCATAAAACACCTCCCCTTTATAAATCCAAACACCCGGCCGCCAATACTAAACCCCATCCAACAATCGGATGTGCCGACTAGTTAATGATAGCCCCGTTATATATGATAATATAATAAGGTAATCCTCTATCAAAAGCAATGTGAAACGCCCCCCCTAGAAGCAGAACACACAAATGGTGCGGGTAAAAAACAATCCCTTACGCGCGTGTGTGCGTATAGGGATTAACGAGGCTCACTACTGTAAAGGAGCAGCATATTTATAAGGGATGTGCTTTATTGGTTGTATCTTGTCATCAAATCTAGAAGCTAATAGAGTGGATTATTTTGGGTAAATTTCCCATAGTTTGTTTCGGGGATGTTTGCGGTGGTGAGCAATGATTTGTTGTTTGGGTGTTGGGATGAATAGAAACGTATGTAATGTACGCGTAAGCTTAAATAAGCTTAGGTGGTAACTTATGCTATGGGAAAAGGTTGAAAAAGTTGATTGGGAGGTGGGCGCAGGGGGTAGAAAATATCTGATTTTGAGGTTGATGAGAACTTTATCATTCGAGTATGCTTTACATACATGTACTTTAATCACATGGAAGTTACGAATGCCAATTTTAAAGATGCCTGTAAACACTATTGTTAGTTTGAAAGCCAGTAATTTGTTTTGTTCCAACAGTTTTCGCCCAAATATTTATGTGCTTAGGTTCAATGGTTTCAAGGTAGAAATAAAAACAATTTAAATAAATTAAAAAGTGTGGATTCGAATATAATTTATAAATATAGATATGTATGCAATGAGCAAATTTATTCGTTCCGCACGCTTTGATCGAAATTCTTGAGATGCACGGTTCAATTTGAAAGCTTTACATCAAAGATTCATACTTCATCAAATATCAGTCCCATCGCCACTATGCAACTTTTCTTTGACTTAGTTCCGGTTCCTTTGACCTTTCTCCCAGCACAATGCACATTCATAAACTACTGTAACTTTACGTAAAGCAATTCAAAATTCACCTACGACCATTAAACTTCAAATTTCAAATTCAAACGCCATGTTGTAGACGAAAGAACGATGACCCTTTCAGGTGAATGTTTAAAAGGCCTTTTACCTCGTCAATAACCTCGCAAACAAGGGGATGTGTAAAAATAAAACTACCAGAGTGGTTGGTTCAGACCCCCCCCCCCCCACTCACAATTTCGGTATTAAATTTGGGCTTTTACTCATTGGTGGTGGTGTCCTGTCTATTTACTTGTCCATTCAAACAAAGAACTACAAATGACGAAGCCTCTAATTTTCAAAAAAACTGTTAGAATGGGACAATCGCCCCGAAGAAGCTTTCAATATAGTTAGCGGAACGTTGGAAGTTTGTTTGTTAGAAGAACCAGTAAAACTCATTTACTAACAGTTTTTTTGAAAACTAGTGCTGAAATTAGGCATGCCTATAATTATCTAGAATTTACCAATATATTTCGTATTATTCCCCAATTCGCAGTTACACAGATATTATCTTTTATAGATCTAAAAAATGTGAAGACTTGATTCCAACCAGAGACGGGGGTGTGCCCTTTTACCACCCTAGCCCACCCTGGCCCCACTTCACCCTTGCCAGACAGAATCGCAGATATGCTACGCTACAAAAATCAACATTATCGAATGCAGCGATCAAGTCGAAATAATTCGAGTTCATCCCTGATAAACCTGTGAGCTCTGTGGAACAGATTGTGTTATTGCGAACAAACCGCAGTATCCTTTCCCTGGGGGAATTGCATTGCATCATAGGGTTAGGGTGGACAGTAAATCTATGACGCTACATCAATACATCCATGGGCATCATATATCACGGCACACTCAAAAAAGCACCCCTTTCGTACGGTCGGCTCCCGGGGGACAGGGATGCCAGACAAACAGACAAAAATTACGTGACATTGTCGAAATGTAGTGCAATTTATTTGTTAGCTTGGTTATGAATTATGATTCAATATCAATTACGGTTCTGGTTAGGTTACATAAACATGTTTATAGTTGCTGTGTTTTACAGGTTTTTGCTCTGTCGTAATTAGGTTGTGGCTGTAAACAGGGTCTTATCTTGCGACGTTTTAGCTTCAATGGCGCAGTCATCTTCAGGTTCTGATGAGGATGCTGTGTGACGAGCTATTTTTGTAGCTAGGAGAGCATTGCCTTAAGATCCACCTGGTCGACCAGCATTGCCTTACGAGGACTGCACCATCGCAGTTGAAACGTTGTAAGACACGGCCCTATTTAGGGCCAAAATTCCAACAGAGCGCCGTGGAAACACAACAATCTACAACAATGAACGGCTCTGAAAACTTACGCTATTCCATACAATTGCATGTATTTGGTGAAGTTTGAGTGTGCGAAAGCTGTGCTTTGTATTACGCATGAAGGGTACGTTAAAATGTGAGGTTTGTTGTTTGAACCTGCTGTAGGGGAGGGGGGGTCAGTTGTCTCAGGGTTCAGTTGTCTCAGTGCCTTTTATTTCATTTGTGGCGTATAGTTTTTGGTTTTTTGTCAGGAAGTGATGCACTCTGGTATATTTAGACGCCCATAACAAATCTCAATGTTTTTCGAGTTTAAATGAAGATCTGACAGCTGAATATCTGTTTTTGCGCTGGTTTGGTAAGTTTT
>QKMV01001021.1:0-18027 GCA_003287335.1 Lednia tumana
ATGTGTGTGTGTGTGTAAATATGTATCGCTATATCCAGCAATTTAGCTGAGTTGTATCAACACATTTAAAATGGAAGCTTATTTTTAACGAATAGTAGTATACGTGAGACGCGTTTAGCAACTGATATTTTGCTCTAAACTTTCACAAGTAACGGTTGCTGCGTCAAGTTTCAGCCTGTTGCCAAGGCAACGACCCTAGGTCATCGGACGCCTTAAATTTGGTCACTTTAAAAAAAAATCTAGACTGTTCATTACGCTGCGAGGACGGTGCTAAAGGGCGTGTGTTCCCTAAAGATAATAAATAAATCATCCGTTCGAAAGTGCCACTGCCACCAAATGTAGCCACTCGTATTATTAGCAAGTTGTCACTTGTTTGTAGCTGGTGCAAATGCAATTTGTGCACACTCTCGAGCTACAAAGGATTAAATTTATTATTGAGAAGGTACATCGGATTACTTTAAAGTTAAAATCTTTCAAAATAATTATTAATTTAGATGAGAATTGTACGTTGCCTTTTATGCGACGTAAGCTTAGGCTTAAAGGAAAACCCGGAACTCATTAGTGCAAAGCTTATTTTGAGTCTAGTTGTTTGAAAATAATTATTCCTGGTTTGTATAAATATTTCGTTACAGCTAGCTATCGCGTATGTAGAGAAAATAAATCAGTACTAAAGAAAAAAATTCATACTTATCTAAACAAGCATTTTTTACTCTTATTCAATACAAATTCAGACTATAAAATGTGTTGTGTGGAATGTTTCCTGGTCTCCAGTCTCTTTATCTTAACGAGCAGATGAACATTTTTCAACTCTATTTTCGAGTTATTATATTTCGTGTGAATAGATGAATATAAATTTCCCAGTGGTTTTACCATGTTTGTTGCAGTCTTAGCAGTAAATTATTCTATTAGCGTGTGAAATTTGAATATTCATATAATATGTGTGTGGAAAGCTACTGGTTCGATGTGCACGAACTAATAATTCAAAACAAGCCCACGTCAATTTCACTGCAAGGTTTGATTGGTTTATTAATGAGGCTATTAAGCTCACAAATCCTTATCATTTTTGCCATCCTGTCAATTTGACATGCATTTTATCTTAAAATATGCTTGGTATTGGGCCAAACCTATTATAATAATTTGAACTTCCAATATTAAGCTAAAGGCAAAAGCCAATACCGTAAAAAAGACGAGAGCTGATAGTGATCAGCTTTTCCAGGTTGTTTCAGGATTTTTTAATCCGCCAGTCAGGTTCAGTGCCTAACTGATAGCACTATTAATTGGTTTTACGTTCAACGGAGCATGCATCTTTGCACCAACATCAGCAAAGCATATCAAATACAGGCGAAGGGTAAAAGTAAAGAATCCCTTTTAAAAATACGTCATATCTTTATAGGATGAAATGAAGCTTGTGAATAAACACATATCTTCGCGTTTTTAAATTCAAAAATATAGTATGTAGATGACATCTCTTGGAAATGTTAATAAAATCTCACATCACCCCGACAAAAAAACCATATTATTTTCCCTAGATGGAAGAATAGAATTTTTGTGACGGCTCTAGAATAACTATATTCATTAATTTTTTTTTCAATTACAGTGGAAAATGGATGTGAACAGAAAAAATATTACTATACACACATGATGCTTAAATAGTAACGAAATTTTTACCTGCAAAACGACTAAAGTTAGGAAAACTGCGTACTGCATCTCATACACAGGCAAACGTGTATTTCCTCTTTCTATTTACTATGTCCACTGCCCTGTTATTATGTTGGATAACTCTGGAACTCGTCACCTTTTCAGACTTTCCCATTCGAAAAAGCGAACACTCATAACGCTCAATTTTATTCAGACCAACGGAATCGAGTCAAATTTCATTTCACTTTTTCCTCCCTTTGCAAAAAAAGTTTCCCTACCAGGCCTCCATTCCTGTTTGCACCATTATGTATATAGATACAAGGCTTTATCTTGTTTACGCTTTTGGATATTCCAACACAATTGTTTCTTTTGTTTTGATGCTCGCACGAGCCATTTTTAGCGCACTGTTTTAGTCCCTATATACTCAGAGCAGGATTCAGTAAATAGTCTAAAATATATTTGAACTGCAGTAGTAGATTTTCTACCAAAGTCTGACAATTTTGGACTATTTACGATCGAGAGCGAGGTCTCACGTTCGATGCCTTACGTGACTGGTGGCTGGCTGTGGTTTCCTAGAATCATTCCAGACAAAAGCCGGGAAGTTTCTTAAACGCTTAATCTCTCACGAATGCGTCATGTTTTGGTCAAGTGAGATTAAAAATGTGAATGAACCTTATGAAGTTCTTTTATTTTTTTCTGATTGAAATAGCAAAAGTTCTAAATACGCATACAAAAATCTACGACCTTTGATTATAGAGGCCTATTCATAGTTTTCACAAGACCATTTAGCGCCTCACAAATGGCCAGTGTTCTGCCCAGTTGAAAGATCTCGGAAAAGCCAACAAATAATGATTATCAATTTATTTCCTTGCCGTCCCATGAACACACTCGGAATGATCTCGATTTGTATTCGAATTAAGCTTCAGTTGGGTGGAACACAGCGGCCATTTGTGTGGCACAAAATGTCTGGTGACGTCACGTGAAAACTATGACTCTGATAAAAGCTGGTACCAAAATACGGGCAACGCCGTCTGTGCACCAGATTCCTTTCCCTTTCTCGGTCACACTCGAGAGGTCTACTACTCAACGGCTCCTAATCATGTTGACGTAAATGTCGAAAATAAAAACGATTATTCATCCTTTGCATTGTCACCTAACGTTTCAGTGACTAAGTAGAAAAAACTGATAGCTGCTGCCTCTAGATGCTTCTTATTGACCAGGCCGAAGACCAAGCTTCCATTTGCCGTTCATTTTGTTTACTTTAGACATTTTTCGAGAGAAAAACTTGAAGGCGCGCTCTCTTCTCGAGATGTTTTCAAATATTGCGGCATCCGATCTTTTTTCCCAAGAGCTGCAATAATTAATTCATAGTTTCTTTTTGGTATGAACAGCTTTCTACGGCTTTAGGCCGAACTGCACAGATTCTTCCATTATTCAAAAATATGTTTCATACATATTTTCGCAATGAAAATATTGATAATGGGATTTTTTTACTCCTCGAGAGCCCACATTGAAATGATATAGTATTTTATACATTTTCCTCGAAGGGAAACGACCTCCGTTCAGAGTTTTCCTGCCTCTACGACGTCTTACAAAAGGCACAACTTAGAAACTCCCATCGACTGTAAACAGTGCCACGAGGAGAACATTTGCTTCATTATGTCCTTAAGCACTTGAGCGCTTCTTCGAAATTTAAGTTAGGGTTCACCCACCTCTGATTCTTAAGTGTAATTAGATCAGATTTTCTTTGCCTTTTATTTATTTAAGTTTACCTTCTTGCGAATGACCCGGGTTGAAATTCTAGTGGGGATAAAGTGTAGTTTGCTCAAAAATGCTGGCTTCTTACAATGTGTAGAATGGTTACATGTACAGTGGATCAATCATTATTAGCGATCATAACCAAAAATAACTGACTGTTAAAAAGGTATATACACACACATAAATAGAAGTCATGTATATACTTGTAGACACTTGTTAACATCAACATGTGTTGTAACGTGACTTTCCAAACATTTTTTTTGTAAATTTCGACTGAAATATTAAATTTAACAACAAAGGCGACATGAAAACTCCACGCTAGGGAAAACTGCAAGAGAGATTGGCGAGGTGGAGGGTTTTCCGTTCAAAAAAAAAAAAAAAACTTTTCGAGCAATATATCGAAATTTTTACACAACACATCTCTTTTCGTGTTTTTTTTAGCAGAATTCTAATTTCCTATGTTTTGAGTTGAAAGTTCTAGACACGCATCCCATCTCATCGCAGAGCATCCATATAATACCACCTAACTTTGTTTCCTTGCAGAGCGAATTTTGATAGAGGATACCAAAAAGAAAATCCGGCGCGAAATGCATTGGTCACGTGGTACGGATTTGGATATCCAGCGACGTGGAATTGGTTTAGCACACACAGCGAACAAGATGAACAAAGTTCTTCTACGCTGTCGCTTCAAAGTCGATAGCTTTCACAATTCATGCTCAATTTCATTCTGACACTACACGTACAAAACACAAGACAGCCGTTACCGAAGCAGTTGGAAAACAAAGCCTCGTCGATTTTCAAAAAGTATATAAATCAACGACTTCGAGATTATTGTTATCATCCGTTTAAGCCTTAAAATGACTACAGAATGCTAATGATAAATGTCCAAAATTATATGTTTCTTGCGTGTAATGTTACCTAGTAATATAACGCCAAGTAATCAAGATAGATCGTATAGTTAGATAATGGTATACGTGAGGTGACTGGAACTCAAAAGAGAATTCTGTAGGGATACCGTCGTCGTCGTCGTCGTCGTCGTCGTCGTCGTCGTCGACGCCTCCGTAGCATAAAGAGAGACCCTCATAGCTTCAGCTCAACCTAGACTGGGACTTTGCCGTAGTGTACGTCGTTGCGTCAGAAGATAAACTCATTTTCACGATTCCCTTTGACGCAGGTCGACAAAAATGTGTACATGGTGAGCTGAGCCATCTGCTACACAAAACTCAGAGTGATTAAACGTGCTGTCTACTCTAATTAAACTGTGCAAATATTTGACATTTTGTAGTCGGGTTAACTCACGCTGACGAGTCGGTTTAACCTGGTATAGCTCGTTTACCTGTTTGCGATTTCTTTGATATCGGGAAATTAAATATTCTTTTGGCTCAACTGGACCATTAGAAGCTCTTGAAACCTGTTTCGACTACACGAGAGCGTTTTTTGTGCGCGCACTCGGCAGCTTTGAAAATGTAAATACTTTAACCCTACATTTGTTTGAAGTCGGATTTTTATTTTTGAGCTTGTCTGTACGAAGTCGTTCCTTCTCATTTTTGATGACCCGAGAGACTTAACGCAAAATATTTCGGTAATTATGCGTAGACAGTAGTTATTATTTGACGTTTAATTTCTTACCCGTTGACACTTTCATAATTACCTACCACAAGAAAAAACCTAAAAAAAACTTCAAGGCGTAGTTTAACCGTTATTGTATCTAGTGGTGTAATTTGTATGACACTTGACAACGTTAATTCTGAACATCTCTGGGCGGAGTTTGGAGCAGCTTGTACAATATGTCCAAAACATCCAAGACCGTTGATTTTCCAGTAGAGTTTGGTTTACCAAAAAGCCTTGCCTCACGTGAGTCTGCCACAGACCTACGCTACGTAGACGTGATAACGAACGGATTTTACTTGCTACTTGGATGGATTGCTACAGAGACGTTCAGCGAAAAGTTTTTCTAGCCTTCGAAATGCTTGGAGTTAAAACGCAACATCAGATGTAACTCAGTTTCTTACTCTAAGTTCCTATCGTTCGCTCTTAAACTGATTGCTATGTAATGCGACACAAGAACGTTATTTCGTGCTACAGCACTAACAATCACAAAATCTTCTTGTGCCAATCCAGCCTAAAATCGATATGGATGCCTCGTACCAATTACCGCGTTCTTCTTCCGGCGGTAAACAATGGCAATTGCATCAGTGCTGACGGTTGAATCACGTTCTTCTATTTTCATAAAAATTTTTATAGGAAGCCAAAGAAAATCATTATTGTATTCTACTTCAATGTAATGAAGTTAATAAACTGACATTATTTCATGATGAAAATCATATCGAAGTTAGCTGATCTTGGCTGAACAGATACGTTGGATGAATAGAAATTTATTGCATAGAAAAGCTAAAACTGTCTGAAAATTGACCGTAGCCGATGAAGCAATGCAGATATAGTTCAGATTTGGATTACATTACGTTTTATACGCATTTTCACTGGCGTGTGGCCAAGGATCCACGACGAGAACGAACCGTGAAAGGATTGTTATAGGTCAGCTTAGCCTTAGGATCGAAAGAGATGATGGCAACATGAATCAACTGCAATTTTATTGACATCTCTCCGACCATAACTATTGATTACATCTAACGCTAGCAGATTTTCGAGCAAGCTGTCTATACTTTATAGTACCATATCTTCCGTAATAAACTCTATGAATAAAAAATGCTTCCTCTTACATCTTGATACGAGGCTTAAAAATCCATTGACATATGATGAACACAGGCAAGCCTAGAATTATGCTGGAGGGAAGGCATATTTTGTTAAAACAACATGGACACATATCTAACATAAATAACTCATGGCTACTTCTTTCATGTTTCTCGCGAAATGTTGTGGTAAAAGGTTGGGTGCTGTCTTGAATACAAGCAACACCTTTCAGTCCAACGTGGTTCTTCTCGCAACTGATAGCTAGGTGAAGTGGAATAGCAATTACAGACGTCTTTGTTTGCAAACATTGCAGAAACCCAGCGCATATTCTGTTCCTTGCGCACGAATATTTGCTTTTGAGAAGCAATATACCTATCGTGAACCCTTGACTTGAAAGCAGGGGATAACATTGAAAAGGAAATAAAGGGTAGAAACAAGACTGTTACAATGTGCTTTCTTTACAGACAAACGATTTCGAAACGTACTTTATATGTCTCACTATACGACAGTGGCAGCAATTATTGAAGTATATTCTCTTGAAACGAATTCATTCCCTCTGCATGGAGGCGTAGGTTAATTTTAATGGAACTATATAGATTCAGTGCTTAACTCATATTCAAAGGAAATATTTTCACAAAAGATCAAAGATTATACAAGATGGTAATAATCGTCTAGGGGCTATTCAGGTGCCGCACATTGACGTAAGTCGTGCCTTTTGTGTGCGCAAAGTTTTGGAATTTCAGTTCGAGAGGTTCCATACAGATTTCCCTGAATTCTACGAACTACAATTTGTAACTGACCTCCAATTAAGCTTACACATTTAAAGCTTAATTAAGCTCATTTCAATCAAAGACTTTTCAAATACCGCATATAATTTTCAGTGACATTAATTATTATTTTCATTCCAACCTAACTTTTTGTCGGTTCCACTAAATGTCTCTTTCTCACACCCTGGTTATCAAACCAAAAGCCAGAGCTTTTAATTTCAGTGAATAAATCACCAGGGTGTTACCTAATACAAACCACCGTCACCATCTGAGCTCTGCTTTAAGCATACGTTTAGCAAAATTAGGTATCAAACAAATGTGTGCGCATGGAGCTCCTGGTTTGTGGAGAGGGTAAACTGACCACACAGATGAGGTACGTGCCGGTGCGTGAGACCACGCGTGTTTTGCACAGATTCTCCACGCGTAATCTGGTCGCGAGGGAATCGTCCTGAATAAAGTAGACGAAAGTCCTGAAATTAGCCCATGCTTTAATGAAACAAGCATTTAAAAGTAAACTTGGGGTGCGTAGATTGTACCATGACTAATTTATATAAATGGCATTATGGTTGAAATTAGCTGTTAAAGCAGACCAGAGAAACCGTTACGAAAGCTATTCCATGTTTGAAATACATACGTGCTCACGCGCAAGAAAAATAAATTGTGTTTTTAATCGCCGATTGCTCGGTGTGTTTATACGTTACACGCATCCTTTTACACGACGATACGAAATTTCTGTGTAATCATAAGACAACACTAGAAATTGCAATCTTGCGGAGATGCTCGGTAGCTATAGTGTCATATTTTCACTTTGTGTCGCTGAGTAATTGAAAATGACTTTGTCCTTGATTTTTGTTGGAAATGCATAGCCCACATCATTTCAAATAGCTTCGATTTTTTATTTTTCTCAGTTTACAGCTCACCCAAAACATGGATGACGGTTACTCAAGTAAAATATAATTGCGAAATTGTATTTTGATTTGTAGTGTACCTTTAACTTTTATTTGATTTTATTTTTGAATCCTATTTGCAATTACCTAATTACAAATACAGAGTTCATATTTTATTCAGTACACGGGCATGACATGCAGCATAATGTAAACTATCTGTTGATTACAAGTATAGTCACATTTTTGTATCATTTCCTTGAATTCCACGGCGGAAAACAAAATAGCTTTCTGCAGTAAATAAATAACAACTTTCAAACAATCCCATCAGGCCAAATAAAGATATTTTCCACAAATGAAAATTAAGAGCGTGAATTCAACATTTCGATTTTTAACAGCCGTAAGCTTAATTTCTGACCGCCAATGCTAAAGTAATCAATAAACCGGGTAGGAATATTCTTGATCTCGTCTAATTTAAGCTGTGGATTCGAGAATCCATAAACAAATTACGCTCGACTACACTAGATTGGCTCAATCAACAAATTGCACGCCAACCTCATGAAATAACAGGTCGGTCCATGACGTAGCTGGAGGCCAAAAAGCGTAAAACAGAGTAAATACCTCTCGTCAGTCTGGACTACGTTGTCCGTAGTCCGTACTCCGCGAATGTGATCATTGCCAACCACGCTCAGGGGACTAGGCTTATTTCCATCCACAATGATAAAGCTTGAAGTCAGCTAGCTCATTCTCTATTGAAAGCTTATTATTTTTAACGAGCTGGCTTAAAAACTGTTGGGTATTTTTCCACCATTTTGTTTTTTCGCTATACACGATATACTGGAATTTTGTTGAAGTATAAGGTTGTTTCGCATTTGAGGATAACAAGGAAAAAAATGTGCAGCTTTTTGTTTTCTTACGTAGGTAATTTCTATACAAGTTTTAATCAACTTTTCTTGTATTGTGCGTTGAAAATTTGAAGGCAAAAAATTTGGCAAGTGGATCCCGCAACGTTTTCTTATTGCTTTTCTGCTAATAAGCTGACGAGATGAGAAGATTCCACAAAAGAAAGCGTGAAGGTTTGTAGACCGTAATTCGAGCACTGAATGGAAATCTTGTCATCTATTTCCACTGGGGTTTTTATATTTGCTTACGGCTGGGACATCAATATGCAATATTTGAATTGAAAAGTGAAGACGAAAATCGGAATTATTGTGGAATCTAATAACTTGGCAAATAGACTTTTCAGGTGTTGATTTTGGAGCCATGATCTTTCAGTTATTAAATGTATAATGACATTGATATTTATTCAATTAGGAAACGCCGTGATGCACGCGTTGATGAGCGAGAGTCCGTACGACTTAATATTTTAGACTTAAAATGTTTTGAAGTATTTACTGCTCTTTCACAGTTTTTCCATTAGAATTGAAAATTTGAACTGAATTGAAAACAATTGATTCCACACTTCAAACTTCAATATAAACTGAAAACTTTGCCCTGTCGTCGCAAAGAAACAATACCCATGATGAAACTTCCCAAGCTAATCTCCTGAGACTTTTCCAAAATTTCATTAGATCTTAGACAAAAACGACTGGACCAATTGCCCCCAAATCTGTACAGATTTATTCTAGAACAATCTACTAGTATCGTAAAAATTCCAAATCGAACGGTCCCCATGCTGGTCCCCGACCCGATTTTCCCTAAGAACCATACAGTTCTGTTCTGGAACATTTTTCAAAGAAATTAAAATGTTCAAATAAATTGGACGTTCCATGTGGGAGCATTTTGAGCTATCAAAAAAGTGTCTCTTGAGCTCAGTTCAACATAATTATACATATTATATCGACCTCAAAAGTGACCCTGAGGGTCACTCTTAGTGGAAACATAGGCTATATTCAAAAAAACTGTTTTACAAACTGGCAGAGAATGCTGAGAAGTCCACTCAAAGATGCCCAACTTTTCGCAAACGGCACTTTCAATTGGTTACTGTCTTCTGTCTACTGTACTGTCAGCTGCAAAACCTCGGGATTCTTTTAGTGGAATTCTTAGAATTCTTACCCAGTTTGTAAAACATTTTTGTTAGAAACTAGTGAAGATTCGACGTGAATCTAAAGAATTTTATACATGTTTCATTTAGTGTTAGCTGTCCCTTAGTTTAAACAGTATGTACTTAATGAAAGGATTTAAACTGTCAAACTTAGTTTGTTGTTACAAATAATAAAATATGTGAGTTTTCCATCATAATAATATGTGCGTTTGATGGTCTACAAGATTTTTAAGAAACCCAATCGGGACTCTCGGCTAGGGTGGAAAGCGTACAAGAAATAGCCTTTAGAAATTAGCATTTTGGGTAACTTTCAAGATTGTTCACATTTCTCACATACCTGTATTGCTCTTTGCTAAACCCTCGAGCCAAAATAACAGACTGCTTAATTTATTTAGAGAAAATCAAGTCACCGTTCAACGCAAGGAAACGGTGAACTATGCTCGGTAAAACAAAGCAAATATTTGCTTACTCGGTCGCTTTTTATCGGTTTTCGCATTTTATCAGCAATTGCGGAAAAATTTCCAGTAACTTTTCCCTAGCTTTAATACAAAATAGGCTTCCCAAGGGTCTTACAACGTCGAACAAAAAACGCCGTATTTGTTCGTCCCGACAAATTGAATATCGCACAACTAATCAAATTATTGAATATAGCTCGAGGCATGCAGGATGAAATATCAGTCTGCACAGACCGACGTGCATGTGACAGAGGAAAATAGTATTTTACTGTCTGCTCACCAATAATGGCTCCTTATGACTTGAAAGAACGTTGAACAATGTCTTATTTATTACTTTTTTGAGACTCATATCTCCTGACTAATTTCAGCACTATAGTTTTTAAAAAAACTGTTAAGAACTGGGTTAAAATGCTGAAAACTTAACTGAAATTAAACTGCCCAGTTTAGTTAAACTGTTAACTTGTTGTTTAAAGTTGTTAAAGTTAAAGTTAAACTGGCAGTTTAGTTTCAGTTAAGTGTTCAGCATTTTAACCCAGTTATTGACAGTTTTTTTAAAAATGTCTTATTTCTCTAGCTTAATGTACTTAACAAATGAAATCACATTTTGCAGTCAGATACGTATTATCAATACTATATGCAGCTGGAAAAAAGACACTTGAAATGAATGACTGTGCAACAAATAAGTGGAAAACCGAACGGTCTGACATGTTGGATACACCGGTTTTCGTGAGAGTACCGAAGCTAAGCAACATTGCGATGGACCAATTGTCGCATGGGTGACCATTCATACCCAAGTTCCGTTTGCGAGAGGGGTTGGGGGGGGGGTTGAAGCTAGTGCAGCAGCTTTACTCGCCTTGCCATCAACCTCTCAATAGTACGGATTAGTGGAGAAATCCCATACTGTTCTGGTTTTACCGCTGTGGTGCACTTGGTGCTCTGTGAAAGGAGAAGGGTACGTGCCGGCATCGGGATTTCCCTCTTACCTGTTATTTTCAGCATCACCCTAATGATCCCATTAACATTCACCGAAGCCAGTAGACTTGTTCCATAGGGCCAGTTGTCAATACAATGCGTCGTTCAACACCACACCATCAACATTATCAAGAAGTGGAAAAGATCAGTCTTTAACAATGGAGTTAATATGTACGAAAAATTGCTAATAGACCTAAGAACCACTAAATAATATGCGAAGTTGAGAACTAAATGCGTAGAGTATACAAGACAAGAAGAAATTTGTGGTGAAAATGAAAATTTGTGTTACATTCTTAAGACTCCTGTCTTCTGGCTAACTGTCTGACTGCCGGACTCGCCCTGAAGAAGCTTTCAATATAGTAAGCGAAACGTTGGGAGTTTGTTTGCAAGAAGTTTTCAGCAGTTTAACCCATTTACGAACAGTTTTTTTGGAAATGTAAATTAATATTTGTGAGCTGAATAAAAATAGGCACAATACACGGAGACAGAGATTGACCAGCTTTCCTCAAAAACAAATGGCTATTTTTACTTTTTTGTAATAAAATCTAAAATTAAAGTGAGGAAAAATTACACCGCGTTTAGGCTTGCAGCACTGTTTATTTCCCCGTTTCCCTTTTCCCTTGCCACAGGGCATTCCCAGTCCATACGAGTCCAGAGTCCCGGAAAATTGTTGGACTTGTGGATTAGAATTTATATCAATTGATGTAATTTGGAGAACCTTTTATTGAACATTTAGTTTTTCATTTAATAAAGCCCCTATGGTGTTCGCGTCATTGATATAATAAATAATAAATAATAAACAAACTGGGTTTGACAGCCAAAAAATGCTGTCAACTTCTTCAATGCTAAAATGCTTGTGACATAAAAAACCAGGAAGAAGCCTTGTAACTTGGAAGAAGTAAACTCATAGTTTATAAAATGTTGGGAAGGTTTGAGTTCTTAGTACTCAACTAATGATTCTTAGTATTCACACCCAGTTTTTATGTATCAGTTTGCTTGAAAGTTAGCGGTAAGATTAGGAGATAGGCATGAGTATAAAGAAATGAAAACCGTAACAATTTTCTTTAAGGGAATTGGCAAGACCACGCTAGTCTAGGCTCCCAAGCAGACACCGTCTTCCTTCTGCCTGTGGATGAGAGAACGTGACGTTTCATTTTTCCGCAGGTTGGCCGGTGGTCGCGAGTGGAAGGAACGCCTTGCGACCCGAATCCCAACAAGCCGTTTGCCAAGATGGACAACCCTCCGCTGTTCAACTGCGACGGCCGCCTCAACCCCTCCATCACTGTCCTCGGTAAGCGCCCCGGGCTTTCACCTCAAAGATATCAATTTCTCTTCATAAATATCTAGCTGGTTTGGACCTCGAATCCTAGTCCCCGAATTTGGCGCCCGTTGCTCTAGACAGCTGAGAGTAACCAGCAGGGCGATTGTGTTACTTTAGATCTAGCGTTGTCTGCTGGAATCGATAACAGCAGGGTTAAGATAGACAGTACTTAACACTTAAAGCCGACACAACGCTGGACGTAAAGGTACGTTATCGCTGAAGCGAATTGAACCATTGCGAGCCATTGCGTTTTTTTCCAGGTTGCAGCGTGACGGTACCGTCGGAAGTGATCCTGCTCAACTCCATCGTCTTGCCGTACAAGGAACTGACGCGAAGCTTCAAGAACGAAATCATCCTCTAGCCCGGCATACACTTACCATCGGCGTTTCCCGTCGTAGCTCTTTCACTGCTAAATGCGCATTGAGAGTGAAGATCCCCTCGACAGAAATCTGCGTAGCTGCTATGCGCTAGCATGGTGAGCCGCGCAAGAAATCTTGGTCAGACCTATTTTTGTATACCTCTGCTGGCTCTATCGCTGTAGGTAGCATAAACTGTTAAGTGAGAAAGTTTTAAGAATATTAAAATCACTTCAAAAATACCTGCTTACTCGAGAATCCTCGAGTAAGCAGGTATTTTTCAAGTGATTTTAATATTCTTAAAATTATAACTAACCGTGTGATTGGCTTTATAAGTTTAATCCTTCTCAAGTGAGAAAGTTGTAGACTAACGAATAAACTAGGTCTATTGGGAAGCACCTTTCTCAAATTGACTTCTGTTTTTCTGTTGTGGCTACCTAAACAGCCTCAAATTGAGCATTTACGTCGGTCCTTTAGGGCAGAGTATTGTCGAAAAGGCTTCTAGATATTTTTTTTCTTTCATCTCTAACACACTTGCTTACCATCATAGGCTCTCTTCAATGGTAGAGCCAGCAGAGATGTACAAAAATGTGTCTGCACGTCATATTCCATGGGTGGAACTCACAAATCTGAAAGCGCTTTGTGTTTCGAACGGCTTGCCATCTTGAATTTTTACGGGACGAACGACTTGAGCTTTGTATTTGACATGTTGCGCACCTAGCGGCAAACGACTGAACTTTCAAACAGCCTCCAAAAAATTCAGATTCATATATCAACTGTTGTAGTCAGTACGTTTGTACGTCAAATCTTGGATTTTAGCACTAGGAAATTAAGCAGTGAAAGGGTTACACAACGCATGCTGCAACTTCGTCAAGACTTTCACAAATACTTCGGCCAAACTTCAGAGTCAACTGCCAGCCTTTGAGCGTCTTCTTCTGTTTGGCTCACCCTGTTTTGTTATTCAATCTCAAAGCGTTAATAAATGGACATTTTAATTTACGTTAAGTTTTTTATTTAGGCTTACGTACCAACAAAAAGTACATGACCTAGTTCCATTCAAGGAAAATCATTAACCATGATGATACTGCAAGGCTCTAGGTAGGTGAACTGGTTAAATTTTGCACAAGGATCACTGCTGCTTAAATAATTGTAGATGGGCCGCCATATTTGAGTCGTAAGTGTTCTGACATTTACGAATTATGAAGGCAGATGTTGACAAAAATTTGTCAAATAAAATAATCGGCTTCCTTGTTGAAATACCAAAATACTAGTTTTGTATTGAGCTTCAACATTACAAGAGGAAGCTTAAACAAGTGCCAGCTGTGTTTCAAACACGGCAACATATTATGCATTTATCTAGATAGCAGTGATCTTCGTACAAACTATAAATTATCGTGAAATGTGCATTGTCATGGTTAATTACTGCCAGGAGACAGTGCCAGAGAGTTTGGTCGACTGCGGCGCCTTCGGCTTCACCTCGTCCTTACACGGGTGCAAGAAGATGTGGTTTTTACGCGACGGTTTGTTGAACGCATGTCCCTTGGACCAGTCGTAGCCGACGGCGTAGGCAAAAATTTCACCGGTGGCGTTGAAGCAGCACTGCGTGATTGACTGCTCCATCTTGTCGGATGGTTGTAGCTTGGTGCGGGCGTCCTTGTCCCAGAAGTTGAACGTGCCGTCGGAACCGGCAGTGGCCAGCGTGCCGTAGACTGGGTGGAACGCAACGTCGTTCACCTAGAACACAACACGGACGGCTAGAGAAGCCGTCGGGATTCCAACAGTATCGGTATCTACAACAGTTGGGGACCGGTAAGCCTTTAAAGCCCGTATTCCCGTGGTCCATAATAAATAGGCATTCAGTAGGCAATAGGAATGTTTTAATGATAAACTGATCACCAGTCATCCGATTCGTATTTGCGAGATGTTCCAATAAATAATAATCCTTACTGGATAGATGTCGTGACAGGTATCGGAAACGATTGCCCGATGGCATTTGAAAGTGAAATTATCCCTTGGAACGACGGGGTTCACATATTGGATGGCGACTCTGCCCTCGACGCAGCCCAATGCGAATCCGGCTGGCTGCTTCTGCTTGTCTCTGAAGATGGCGATGCAGCGGTGCTGGTGTTTTAGCGGGGACTGGATGCGCTTGAATTCCTGGGGTGTGCCTTCCAGGTGGTAAATTATCAGCGCCCGGTCAGCAGTCCCCACGGCTGCCATCGGGTAGTCCTGGCAATTAACATTTCTAATGATATTCTGATTTTTTTTGTTTTTTGGTACATAAGCTCTTGTTCACGTAAAATCTGTCGGACTCTCCCTGAAGAAGCTTTCAATATGGTTAGCGAAACGTTGGGAGTTTGTTTGTTTGAAGTTCTCAGCAGTTAAACCCATTTACTAACAGTTTTAAAAAAAAATTGTTCTGAGATTAGGCAGAAGACATGAGTCTTAAGAATTTAATTTCCAATGATATTTTATTCGGTACGGATTGGAATGGTTGCTTCTCGAAAGCTCTAGGCCAAGTTGCCGTAAACGAATAAGATAGAATTGTAAATAGGGAGTCACAGTTTGAGTTTTCTTTCTCGCTCAAATTTGGCTCAAGATCGTTTCTTTCTTGGATCTTGTCGTGCCAAACCCGACTAATTCTCACTCTAGTTCTGATTCCTTATGGGTCCTTTGCCATCATGCTTGAAATTAAGTAAATAAATCCCAGCCTTCACATGCTTGCAAACATGGTAGTCCGGTTTTAAACGGAGTATAGATACCTAAACCACAAGCACGGGTAAAATTAGCTTCCCACAAATCAAAAGTCAAAAGCAAGAAGTACTTACGACATCTGCACAGTAAACCTTGTCATTAAGATTGATGGTCATCATCGGGTTTGGAGAGCGAGTGTCCCAGAAGCGCAAAGTTTTGTCCCATGATCCTGTCATGAGACATGCGTAGTTGGGCGCTTTCACCCAGTGGCATGTTTTTATCGGAGCGTCGTGGAGAGCTACCTGCATAATTTGGTTACTGCTAAGATCCCAGAGGCTGGCGGTCTTGTCGGCCGACGCTGTAAACACCCTGCTACCGTCCTGAAATGGGAATCAGGAGAGATCAAAGGTTAAACATGAGTTACAAGTAATCTTCCAAAATTAATACCTTTCTATCCAGTGCTACCTAGGTATACTACCTGTAACCTATAAAGTACGGATAACATTTCTAGCACCTACGAGACCTTTACTTTGGATGGTATAGCGGGTAATGGAAATTAAAACTGACTGCCCTGAAGTTCAAAATTTCCTTTGCCATAGGCTTTTGATATGAAATCCCTGCATATGCTAGGTAGATACCTAGGCTTTAGCTAGAGACGAATTGCAATATGGCTTTGCCAGGAGTCAAAAGAACTAGCTACACTCTATTTACTGGGAGAGCATACTTTTCCGCCAGGGGCGATGGTGGTAATTAACACAGAGTGGTATGACTAGAGAGCCTACTTTGGGCGTAACTCTGGATGATCATCCTCCTTGAGTATGATCTCCCACAGTATAGACTGTACATCACAATATAATCATCCCTAAAAGTGGCAACAAGTTGCTATTTTGCAACGGCTCTCATCGTAAGATCTTTTGTACCTATGAGGTCTTAATGTACTCACGTCAGACCAACACACGTCCAGGATGGGCCCAGACATTTTCTGCAAGGCTTTCGGAACAGTCTTGCCAGTCTGTTCGATCTCCCAACACCGCACGGTGTTGTCCCAACTGCCGGCAATCAGGAAGTTCTGGGTTAGCGTTGGTGGGCTGAAGGATAGAGATGAGACCGAGTCGTCTGGCGGCGATGTAACCTCGAAGTCTTTCATTGGATTTGTGCTCGTGGCTATTTGTTTCACGCCCCCGAAACTCGACGATGTTTTCAAACCACTTGGTTTAACATACATAGTCAGCGAACACTGAGCATGGACTGCTAGATTGAAGGCTGAAGACACATTCAAGATGGCTGTCTGGATGACGTCATAAGCGAGAACGCAGCATCAAAGAGGGCAGCACCTTCGACTTTCACCTAACCAGCAGGTAGCGAACTCCGTCTTTTTCGGCTACTGATGATACAACTCCTCCTTGGGTGATACAGAACATCGAATTCGTTGCAGTGGCGGCTTGTGCATATGAGGCAAGGGAGGCGCAGCCTCCTCAAAAATAGGGACGAAGGAAGGTAGAAGTAAATGTATTCTCAAGAGTTACGATTTCAGAACGATATACGAAAAAACCTGCCATTTAAATAGATTTTGTGAGTTCTTTTTAAATCTTTCGCGCGGCTCCACGCGTACGATTAGCCGTGATGCAACCCGCGGCACACTAGCGGCAAGCTGAGTCTGCTGGTACGAGCGTCCGAGGCTGTCTGCAGGCAGCCGCCTGATCGACTCTGGGAGAGGGTTCTACTCTTCTTTTTACTCATCACCTTCTTGTAGCCGCTGTCATTGGCAGCCTTGGTATGAAGCAGCAATCGACTGTCAGCTTCTTCGTGGTTGCAGTGCTCAATCGCTGTCGTGTCGATGTCAGTATTGCTTATGAAACGATATCCGATCGTGCATATCAATACTCAAATGTCAATGACTGTCGGAAATACCTTTTCACAAAGAAGAGTAGAACACTGGAAAATATTCCCCCGACAGAGGCAGCTCATCTACAACATTGTCGACGAGCAGCGTACCAAGCTGGACATATCTGGGGGCAATGTCTGCAAGCATTCCCGTGTCTTCCAGATCCTTTTGAATGGGGCTGGTAAGATACTGCTGAGAAGTTCAGGCCGCTGTGGACTTAGCTTCCAGAGGTACTAACACGGAAATGTTACACTTTATTTACATTAGACGCACAAAGTGGAAATAAATTTTTTCAAATTTGAATACTGTATCACATAGGTTTCTGCTAGTAGCCGAGAACTCGTGCGATGTGGCTGCAAAAATCGTTGTGAGTCCCGCTGTACCTGTACTAAGGCGTCGCTGCAATGCACACAACTATGCTTGTGTGATGGGCAGTGCTCCAGCTCATAAGGTAAATACATTTTTTTGAAGACTCTATTACTTTTTCAATTGAAAGAATTGAAATACATAGTATACTAACTATACAATTTAATTATTGGTAAACTCAAAGACCCCTTATGAC
>QKMV01001022.1:4732-17763 GCA_003287335.1 Lednia tumana
CGTTCGGGGCTCATCCAAACCGGCTTTCTGGATGTAAAATAGCTGAGACGCACATAGTTCCCGTTGGCCATCTGCATAATGACGCGTTCGGGGCTCATCCAACCCGGCTTTCTGGATGTAAAATAGCTGAAACGCACATAGAAATCAGTGGTGAAGCGTCAGGGGGGACTAAGTAGACACTGCCTACCCTAACAGTCAGGATAAAATAACTTTTTTACGGAAAAATGAAGCTTTCAAAAAATTAATTGCAGGCTGTATGCTAAAGTTCCACTAAAGCTACGAACGTCTCGTGCAGTATGCTCCTTGATGAGAGAAAATCGCTCTCAAGATTATAATACTTCGTAGACTTTACGTAATAGGACATAGTAATGCGTTTTAAGACTGACTGACCTCTGACTAGACTAGACACTGACTCCCCTAGAAATCAGGAGAAAGTACCCTTTTAAGGTGAAAATAAAGCCTGAAACAAAGCTGATAAGAAATTGGGTTGAATGCTAAGAATTCTACTACAACTCCAGAAGTTTTGTAAAGTCTGCTCCTTACTTCGTCAGGGGGTAAATCTCTCTACCTAAATAAAGTATTACGTAATAGACGTAACTTAATGAGACGTATCAATACGGGATAGACTTCACGAAACATATTTTTGAAAACTAGTGCTAATACTCAGGGCTAGACTTGAGTCTAAAGATGTTGGTGAACAATGCAGCTATTTTTGATATAAAGTGCGTTTTCGCGTTTTTAATGAGTAAGCAAAGACAGTTTGTGCTTTTTCTCAGCTGCTGACTGGTTCCCGTGCGTGTTGAATTGGCAGTTTTTCGGGAGATTTATTGAAAATCCTATCAGTTCCCAAGTAGTTCTCGACAAGAAAGTGGAAGCAGTGCTAGTGTTGATGAGTTATTATTTCCTACTTTAAAAGTAATAAAACTGGAATGAATACGTGATCTACATAGAAAAATGTGTACATTATGGTTGAAGCACAAATATTTTAAGTCTCCCCAGTAGAAAGACTCACGTTTCACCACTGATTAAAACACATGTTCCTAGCTTACACCTGGATCACTATCGTCTGGATGAATGCAGAAAGCCGCCGTCTTTGACTCACAGGCGTTCTCAAATTTACAAATTACAACGCCAGGTGTGTGATTGCTGGTCAACAAACATAATTATGGCCACAATATTACTTAGAACGGAACAAGAACGTTACAATAGGTAGTTTTAGACCGGCTGCTACACAAAAATGGCAAAATTTCTGCATATAGCTAGAAGGCAGTAATCCTGGTGCAAACTATGAACCAATAGATTCCGTGTTACGTCATTGAAATCACTTTTTACCAACAGAATGGCAGCTGTTCCACCAAGCCAAAAAGTAAAGGTCAAATAAAAATCTATGTTGGGTTACCAGATTTGTAAAAAATGTGGCTTTTGTTTCAACTTTGTAATTCAATTGGTTTGCAGGTAACGTAATCGCTCCAGCTGGAGGTACAGCGGCCATACTGTTGGTTTAATCACTTCTTATGCCAACCGTGGATACGCCTTGAAGCGATTTTTACGTGGCTGCAATCGGTCGAACTCATATATTTATCTGCAAAATAGTGCTTGTCTCCCAAATCCACCACATGTGTCAGCTTGACTTACCTGCATTGCCATTAGTTTGACCGTCCAAATACCCACATGCCGACTACTCGCCGATTGTTTTTCTGTGTCATGACTTCAGAGAGGTTGTACATATTCTGTAGCTGTTGTCGATTATTAAAAACGCAATAAGGTTTCAACGTATAGCCAAAAATATAATGGACTACTACAATAGTACGATTCAGAAATTGGAAAAACTTTTGATATACTTTTCTCGAAGCATGCAAAGCGGCCCGAAAAAATCGTAGGTAGATTTGGACGGAGTTGCAATGCTCCTTGTGTTTGGAAAGTCAAACAAGACGGTCAGCTTGTAGGCGCCGTCGGCTGGTCGACTCGGTGGATGATAGCAATGCCAAAGACAACAGAACAAGAAAGGAGAGCTTCACGATAGAGGATATCGGATGATCCACTGGCGAAGTGTAAAAGAAGTTTCTGCGACCTGCTTTCTTGAGTAATTGAGATTCGATGCGGTTCTTAAAATAGTTGGATGTGATCAAGTTGTACGACAATTGTTGGTGGTGATCGCGGTGGTGTGAGTTACAACGACGTGTTTTTCAAGCATCGTTAAATGTAATCACTTTTGAGACGCGGTGTGAGCACAGAGTTTTGCGATGAAATGAAAACTTAAAAGTTTTGTTATTTATCCAAGAAATTAACTAGATCTCTGTTTTCACGGCAGCCTGAGGCTGACCAAACACTTGTGGTCGGCGCGACAGTGAAGCTTACGTGCGACGAGGATTGGTACGACAAATGTTCAGCAGAGAAGATCTTCATCGAGATGCCCAATCTACTGAGTGACCTGGCCGTAAACGACGAGATTCTCATCAACTACAAGGATATCAAGCTGTCTGTGCAAGAAATTGGTAAAAAACAACGGGAGGAGGGAACAGCTAATAGACTCCGTAACATGAAAAATATTAATATCTCTTCAAAAATACCTACCTACTCGGGGACTCGATTCCCAGACCTCTTGCTTATATCACAATTTCTCCACCAACTACCCTAAGCAGGGTACGATATTTTGGAAGTGAATTCAATAATTATGAGTCGTATATCTCACAAAGAGAAGCCATGTAAAAGCCTCTTGGTTCAAATCATCCTTGTGAGATCTACAACTCATAATTATTAAATTCACTTCCGAAATATCGTACCCTGCTATGCTCAGTTGGTAGAGCATTTACCATGTAAGTACGTGGTCCGGGGTTTGTGCCCCGAATAGGCAGGTATTTTTGAAGTGATTTTAATATTATTCACGTTAATACAAGCCATGTAAATGGCTAAAAATTTGTAACCTTAGTCACACTCCGTAACAGTTTGCATTAGATAGTTTGCACGATGACTACTGCCGCCTGGATTAAATAAAAATAATTTGCCGACATCTTAGTGTGGCAGCTGCCAAAAAAAGCTCTAAGCTAAATTCTGTAAAAATCTCGTTCAGTTCTACGTAATTAGAGCAAGCGAGAGAAGAGTCTTCCGGTCAACTCCAATGGCACTTGTTGCTCCATAGGCCAGATGGAATGTCCGATCAAGCTGAAATTTTTTGTTAATACTGGCTTTGTACCAACTTAGATGAGTGTAGGTTTTGAACCCAATCGGTTCAGTGATATTTTCAAAATAAATGTTTTAAAAGCGCAAAAATCCCTAGAGTGGAGAATTTTTAAGAACAGAAACTGTTTACAGCACAAAGCCTACCTTAGTTAGTCAATCGAGAAAATCGAGGCTGCTGCGGTTACAAAAATTGAAATCAATGGTTTAAAAACTTCTAACTTAGAATCGAGTTTTTTGTAGTTCGCAGTTCATACTTTCAGAGTGTTCGTTGTCTAGAAAAACGCTTCGTCCATGTGTGTCTCGTTGAATGACCTAGCGGCGACTTTTTCGGCATGAAAAATCGTTTGAGATGTCAAATTTAAATTCAATAGTGATGCCATATTTCAAACCACAGAAAGCTTGACTTTCTCAAATTCTTCAATTATACAAATTAAGAGGAGGATCTTTTTTGCATTAGCTACGTTAACGATTTCTATCATTAAAACTTCCCCGTGTTGGTCTGACGAATTTTTTGCGATTTTCAAAAAGAAAATTATGAAAATATTCCTTACTCTAGTAGGCTCAAAAACCGTACAGGTCTAAAAAGTATAAGACAAAATATAGGACAAAAAAATACTAGGATAAAAAAATTGGACATTCACAAAAAATTTTAGCTCGAGAGGACGTGCCGTCTGGTCTGTGAGCGTAAAAAAAAAACAAGCCAAGATTAGCCATTACGGATTACGGATTTCTGACGGACCACCAGCCCAAGGCGTGGATCCGTCACATTACCAATCTGTCTTTCGCCGTGGTTGTCAGTGCACGGATAAGCAATACGCACGAATACCGGCTGTGGTTGCAAATGTTACTACGTTGGTACCTAGAAAACATACCTACGTTAGGTTATTTGCTTCTTTGCCGTTTGTACTCTGTTAACTTTCGTGGAAAAACTTGTCAGTTATCGACGATGGTTCGTCCGTGATGGCACGGACAAAAAAATAAACAAATAACATTATCCAACGGCTCTGAAAGTCTTCAACATTCCATACTTACGTAAACTGGCGATTAAAACGTGTCTTCTGTCGTCAAGGCGCTGAGGACGTGACGTGCAAGGTGGAGGAGGGTGGTCAGCTGCAATCCTCTTGCGTGGTCAACCTGTCTCGTAGCAGCGTCTTGCGCAGGACGTGCGGCGGACTCAGTGACCGAGACAAGAAGATCATCGACTTTGCCGTCGACAACAATCTAGACGTCATCTACGTGTCGGCCGTGAGGAGCTCCAGCAACATCAACGAAGTCAAGGAACACATCGGTGAGAAACCTTTGGACGGCCTGTACCGTACGGGAGAACTACCTGATGATGAGTGCATTGCGAGATCTCCTGGCTTTACTGCAGCAAAACTCAGTCGCAGCTCAATAACAAGGTCACACTCTTCAATGGCGAGAGCAGATGAGCAGATATCTTGCTGATATTTTGAATTATATCTTTATTTCTATCAGTTCATTCACCTAATTATTTTTGAGTTATCATATTCAATTAATTATGGAGGGGCATGCCACAATCAGATTACACTGCCCCGTTTAAATGTTGTGCCTGACTTTGCCACCCAAATTCGTACCGTTTTTTGAAAACCAGTAGCAAAAACTGAGTTAAAAACGTCTAGTGGTGCTTGTATCGGACTAGTAAGCGACAGTGAGTTTCGGAGCGCTCAGCAGAGTGCACTGTGGAGTAGAATGAACGGGTTCAGTGACATGTTCTTACCAGGCCAGTAAAACCGGGAAGTTTTGGAACGCAGCCGGTACTTGATGAGTGATGATGTCAGACAGAGTTTGCCATGTTACGGAAAGATTTTCCTGATGGTAGTAGCACATAGTAATTTGTACGTAGGCCCTTTTAATTTGACCTAAAAGTTTGGGGAACTGCTTTGGTGAATGTGTGATTACCTTTTTCTTGGCCACTGACCGTTGGCTTTTCCAATGTAAGCTGAAATCAACCCTGTCTTTCGACACCCCGAGACAATGGAGACTAGTATGCAGAAAACGAGAGGCTGCAGTCAGGCAGTCGGTCAAGTTGGTCAAGTCGGTCAAGTTGGCATCTAAGCTGCCACATGTGCCAACGCGCTCGAAGCGTTGCAAAAAACGAAAAATGAGTTGTGCTTCAGATTTAAATTTATTCCTAAGCAGCTTTAAACGTCTTCAAATCACTCAAAGTCTTGAGCGATGGCGATTTCCCAGAGCCGTTTTTGGATGTTTTCGAGAGTTTGATGGATTTGCTCTGTGTGTGCGAGATTGGCGGTCCTAAAGAGGGCCAGGAATTTCTCGACGTCTGGGACGTGCACCGTCTACCATCTTCAAGAGAACTGATGATCTCCTGAGTTCTTCTGAAGATGGCGGGCCGTGTACTGCCAAAAACGTCCAAAAAAGGTCCCTTTAGGGCAGCTAATCTCGAACAGAGAAAAACCGTTTATTACTTGAAAAGAAATAATCAACCAGTCCAAGTTCAACTATGGCTGTCCATATTGATTTCGGGCTGCCATCACTTATACAGGTGATAGGAACCAGAGCATCTTGGTGATAGCCAGCATCGAAGACGTCGAGGGGTTCAACAACATCGACGACATCCTGACAGTGGCCGACGGCGTCCTCATCGACCGCGGCAACCTGAGTGTCTCGCTCAAGCAAGAAAAGCTGTTCATTGCACAGAAGATCATCATGGCTAAGTGCAATGAGGTATAATTTATCGAGTGAGGCGAGCGAAGCCTCTTCCGTGCAACTCCTATGGCACTTGAGTGATTTTGCTTTTTGTGTTACACATACGTACCCGGGTTAACCGATCATTATGATTTTATTTTGTAGATCAATCATACATCGATCTCTAGATCTGTATAGATTTTGAACTCAATCGGTTGATAAGTTTTGTCAAAAATACGTTTGAAAAGTATCGATCTATTAGGTTTCAACAAGATAATACTTAAGCTAAATTTTTCGTCATTAAATTTGGCAAAGCGTTTCCAGGTGTCCATTAGAAACATAAAAAACATATGCTCTTGTGATGCTACACGATTTTGTCATAAAAGTGATGATAAAAACGAACTTTACGTTGCGATTTCGTTGAAATCTCGCATTAAGTACGCCGGAATGCGATGTAAATATGTTACTTGTTTTATCGACATAACGCTTACTTTCGGGAATAACGGTAAAAACCGCGGCTACCACGGGTGACTCCAAGCTGCGTCTCTCAAGTCTGACTTGGGCTCAGCTGGTTCTACCCAAACCCTTTTCGTCTGCACAGGCGCGCAAGCCTGTGGTGGTGTCAACGCAGGTGCTGAGTTCGATGACACATAAGCCGCGCGCGACCCGACCCGAGATCAATGACGTCGCGAACGCTGTCCTCGACGGTGCCGACTGCATCCTCCTCACCAAGACAACGGCCGTGGGCTTGTATCCTCTTATAACGCTCAACACCTGCATCGCGATCTGCAAAGAAGCGGAGGCTTCCATCTGGCAGATGGAGGTGTTTAACGACCTTGAAACCAAGGTACCAAGGCCACTTTTGTCTTTGGTCAAACGACTGGTTCATAATTTAGCTGTTGTTGATATTCGTAAGTGCTTCTAGCATTGATGATCAGATAATTCGATAATTATTTTATTTGACACTGCAATCAACGTCTAGTTTCGTAATTTATACATTTGAGAACAGCTGTCACGCCAATATGGCGTATTTTTGGGATTTATCTGGACGGCAGTGATCCGCTTAAACTTGTTAGCCGGAATACATAATGTTCATAACGATCTAGCCCACTTACCGGACAACCTTCACTGCTCAACATCAGTGCAGCCTAGCCATATCACGCTGATATCTATCGCTCTGGAAGCGTACTCGCTGGTCGTGTGGCTTATGCGTCAAACAAATATCGTACGGTAGTCGGTATGTGCGGTAGCCGGCTCGTCGGCATACGGTTGTTTTATTCAAAATTTCGAATTCAATTCGAACACCTTTCTTATACTTACCATTTCCATAATTTTCGTATGAGGTAACTAAGAATCTTACAATTTAGAAAAAAGTCTTCACACAACTTGCCACAAATCGTCCTCGACAAATCGGCACGACTGTCTGAAGAGCTTCGTTAAAACTCGTAAACCATCGTTGGCATTCGAAAGGCGCTGCCGCCAACCGACCACGTCACCGCCATCGCGATCGCCACCGTCGAGGCGTCGATGCAGCTGTGCGCCAGCGCCATCATCGTGGCGTCGTCTTCGCCAGCCGCGGCGATGGCGATATCCTCGTTCCGGCCGCGGTGTGCCATCATCGCCGTCACGCGGTTTCCCAGCGTCGCCAGAAAGCTGCAACTCTCTAGGTTACTACGCTCTTGGTTTTTTACATTTGATTATGTGGTGTTTAACGACGCTCTGTATTGCAAGGATTACAAATTTCAAGCCAAATACACGGCTAGTATTAATTTGAAGAATATTCAAATCACTGCAAAAATACCTACCTACTCCAGAACTCGAACCCGGATGTAGAACCCGGAGTTCTGACTCGAACCCAGGTTCATATCCCGATTCGGTTGCACATTTTTCCCGCATCGCCTTTCTTCCATGCATACCACCAACGTGACAAGTTGATTCTATAGATGATTAAAAAAGTAACCCATTTGAATACCGTACCAAAATATCAAGTCATATAATTGTTGTACATTTCAAATTATTCTCAACTCTGAAATCAGAGAATGCAAAGTGTGGAACTTGTTTGAATTCGATGAAGTCCAAGGGTGGCATCAATTTTAACCCCTTAGCAAACTGTTCAAGAATTTAACACATCTGCGGCTGTTTCTAGCACAAGAATTGATGTATTCCTAGGGAGAACTGTACGGTTATTAACAGCAAGCAGGCGGGATCCGTCGTCGTTTATTTTACTACACGGAATAATATACGAATCGAATTCGACTTTATCGGAATCTAATTGGGATCGATTTGTCGATGTTAGCGAATAGTAATGTTTTCAAATTCTAAAGCCTCATGTCTTCTACCTAATTTCAGCACTAGCTTTCAAAAAAACTGTTAGTTAATTAGTAGTAAATAATAGTAAAAGACAATAGCCCCGAAAAAGCTTTCAATAGAGTTAGCGAAACGTTGGAAATTTGTTTGTTAGAAGTTCTCAGCAGTGAAACCCAATTACTAACAGTTTTCTGAATGGTAATGTTTGGTTACAAGGTCGGTGTTCCCGCTGGTCTACATAGGGAAGCAGCAAGTCGACTGGGCTCAAGACGTGGACACTCGGTTCCAGTATGCTATCGAGTACGGCATGACCTACAACATCATCACCAAAGGCAGCTCTGTGGTGTTGGTCAGCGGCTGGCAACACGGCAAGGCCACCAACATTATCCGCGTGGTCATCATCGCGAATAGAAAACAAGCATCCATTTAGATTGGGTTGCCTGCGTGCGGTCACTCTCGATGTTCGCGTTAAATGCAGTATGTGCTGTGCCAATCAGATGGGATTTCGTGTTCAAATTATAAAAGATGTTGAATTGGTAAGATAGGGTGTGTTTTTATTGAGAGCCGATTCATCATGGAGAGGGTGGTTTCTAGGTTGTGCTCTTTAAATGTCTTTAGACACAGGTCTTCTTCGTCCTAATCTTAGCAATAAGTGAAAAAAAATGTGTACAAAACTGGGTAAAACTACTAAGACATCCTCTTATAAATTCCCAGCGTTTGGCAAACTTTTCTGTGAGCATCATCAGGGGCTTACTGATGATTCTTACAGGATAGTTTGCGAAACGTTGGGAATTTGTTATGAGACTTAGCTTTTTGACAGCGTTGAAACCGTCATCGTCATGTCATTGACAAAAAGTCGCGTCCAATACGTTTAAAGGTCCAAAAAGTGTTTCAAAAGAAAACAATACCATGTAGCCAACACTTCCATGATTTTAATTGTATTGCCGCTTGTGGATTTGTGAAAGGATCCCCGCATGTTTTTTTTTGTTAGATAATTCGATTTTTGCCGTACCACGAAGTATTACATCAATGAAGTCTAATTTACGTACGTTGTCCTCATTGTGTTTAACAAAATTCAAGAGAATGGTCGAAATCGTTGAGAAATTTTTACATCTTTGCTGTCAGTGAAAAAAAAGATCGTCGACGTAAATAGTGGAAGTACCTTCATTTTAGAATAGCATGGTGAGCCATGTAATAAACCATGCTCAATTTTGACCAACGATGGTCAACCAAGGTCAAATTTTGTACATCTCTGCTAGCTAATAGCCTAGGAAATTATAAATATGAAAAATGAAACGTAATTGGTTTTTAAAAACGATCTAAAACTGCTTAAATTGTACATTTTTGGTTGGAAATTTCGAGCAATTTCGGGCAAAATATTTCAAACCCGTTTTGAGCTAGATAATTCGTTACTTTATCTCCAACACTTTTGCTCACTTTTATAAGCGTTACTCAACTGTTCAGTCAGCAGAGGTGTACAAAAATTCGTCAACACATCTTAATATGCTCTGGGATGATAGCCTACTCTTGTGGCGCTGTCAGTTCTATGGACATCTGGAACTGCGTACAGAATGTGTCATTAAATAATGGGGACGTTATGTATTAACATCTGCATCGCGTATAAAATTGATATGGTGAGATGATAACTTTGGATATTTAATGCTCACTTTTACACAATCAAAAGGCATGGTCTCTACCGTAACCGTTACCAAGGAACCTAGCCAACAGACGGCGTCGTTAAGCGTCGTCGTCTGTGCGATCGTAAACCGACGCCAAGGATCCGAAAAGTGCGACTTTTAGCGCACCACAAAGCTCGTGCTGAAACGTGACACTCGTCGAGCTGTGAGAAAACAGATGGCGATCACAATTCGTTGAGCCGCGACCTCGAACAGCGTTCAGAAGTCGCGTAGGCAGCGCGCACTTTTGCTAAATAACCCTGATAGGGAACCGTAGTTTGTTTTATCACTCACATTTGGGAATGTGTCATAAAACAGGGATTGACTACCTTTTCTCCCCTCTTCCGTGAAATTTACTAAAACGCCCATAGATGGCAATAAAAACTCAAGCCATTTAGAGAATGGAACCAAATTAGCTGTTACCGATGGTATTCAATTTGTTTTAATTCAATGCATGAGTTTTAATGACTGGATGCGCATCCGTTTAAAATCTTAAAAATTTCACGCAGATGTTAAAGCTTCACTGCTCAAAGATGAAAACGGTACCACCAAATCTTCACCAGTGTCAAAATTAGGTGAAAAGTTAGTGCACCGTTTCCTTTCTATAAAAAATATTGATTATGACAAGGATTAAACTTTTAAAGTCAATTACACGGCTAGTAATAATTTAAAGTGATGTTTATATTCTTAAGATTGATTATCTTTCTGGGAAAATTTTGTTACATACCAGAATACCATTTTTTTCTCCCCTTGAAGAAAACCAAGTTGAACCAAAATCCAGTTGAACCAAAATCTACTTTCCCACTCTAACTACGGTTCCCCATAAGGGATAAAACTGCAGATATTTTTATTCCTTTGTGGTTGACTGTGTTAAGCAAACACAACATACGCACTCTTTTATTCCCTACAATGTATTTCAAGTGATCGAATACTCACTGCTCAAATTTACTTTAGTACCTATTTGGTTGCTCGAAAAGGCTCTCGTCCGTACTAAAAAGCGACGTAATTTTACTGTTGAAATAGTATATGTTGCCAAGATTTCAATGTTGAGAAGTCGAGAAGAAGTAAGTTGTCTTCAAAGTTTGTGCTGTGAAATAAATCATAGGGACCCTAGGCTAGAGTGTAAGTGGAAAGCTTCACGAATACTGGCTAATAAGTATGGTAATATTGTACTCGTGGTTGCCAACACTGACAGTACTGTGTGTTGTTTTATTTGTAAATGATGTGCACGTGCTACGAATCGTTGGCTTGGAAAGCACGCGCGTCGGTTAATCAAATTGTTGTGTCGCATTGTTAGTGGTTAACCAGCAGCCTTTATCAGCAGGGATTGTTTAATGCAACTCTGTAAAAGGAAATGAACATACTCAATGGTAGCGAAAAATGTCTCTTGGCTTAAGGATAAGGATAGGTTAAGGATAGTTCGTTCCTTTATCTCCAACTTTTTTGCTCACTTTCATAAGCGTTAGTCAACTATTCAGTCAGCGTCGCACATTGCTGTCCCATATTGAAGATAGATCTTTCGACCGGAGATTATATTTTGTTTTTATTTTGTCCTGGATATGAGGGTGGGATAGAATGGGAAGATTTTACGATCGACGGTATAGTTCGTACAATAATACGGACTCACTCGGATTAGGCCGTATAAGAATAGGGACTAATAATATGGATTATGATAATTTACGTACAATGAACCTAATATTTATTTAGTATCTGTCAGCCAGTTATTCCTATCTAGGTTGTTTTGAAATAGACTGAATGTGAATATGTCTTGGCTAATTGGATATCCATATAATAATATTTGGGGTGCAAGCCAACCAGCATGTTACTCCCACAAACAAGCCATCTGGGCTTTGTGGGCCATTAGATCAAATTTTTGTAACCATCGATTGAAAATATTATGTATTTGAATGAGCGTAGCGAGTGTCGCGAGTGGATTGAATACTTCGAATTAACTTACCGTAGAAAAAAGTAAGTTTTGTTTTTATTCTCGTTTTGTTTCGTTTTTCTGTGTTTGTTCGCTCTCTACAGGCCAAACGCCTTAACCAATTTCAATAAAACTTTCAGGGACCCTTTGTTTGTTTTTAACTTAGAACTGCTAACTCTTTCAGCGCAATCTATGAAATATTTTTCCTGGAATTCGCATTTTTGTACATTTTTCATAATTTTATCGACTTTTTTGTCAATTTGGTTGTAGTCTGTATGCCAAACGGTTAAGTCTATTTCAATGAAAATTTCAAGAAATCTTTATGGGGTGTCAGTGTAGGTGTGCTACAATATCGATTGCAATCAGTTTAGTTGTTTTCTTGGAAATCGCGTTTATGTGGTTTTTTGGAAATACTGAAACTTTGTCACACTCTTAAGGCCAAAATTTTGCATTGTTTTTGGTGAAACTTTAACAGGCCTTGTAGTATGTTTCAACAAAGATCCTATCAAATTTTGAGGTTAATCTGAAATGTTTGTCTCTTTAAATGAAATATTTTGTAGCCGTTTTTTATCATAACTTCCCGTTTCTTCCCTACACCAGTTGAAGAAGTGTTTCATAGCAATCAGTTACATTGTTGAATAAAAAAAAACTAGGTGTCTAGAAAAAAAAACTATTTGTCATTTACAGAGGCAAAACTCGATTTCTTTTGCTTATTTTTTAAAAGGTATTTATTTTTTGAAGTTGTGTAAGAAATACTACGCTCATCCAGCAATTAGCTTATGTAAAGCGTTATGGTGAAACCCTTGTAATAATTAAAACACCAACGTTCTTATAAAACACTCGTAGCAATCGTGTAGTTTATCGAAAGGTTTTTGTTATAATTCCTTGGAACCCTAGACTACGATCAAAAGCTAATGGGATGACCGTATCGAACGAAAGCCCCACCCCTGCCACCAATTGTAGTGTGCGAAAAACGTTCTTATCCCACCCATTGCCACCAACTGTAGTGTACGAACAACGTTCTGATCCCACGCCTTACCACCAATTGTAGTGTGCGAATAACGTTCTGATCCCACGCCTTGCCACCAATTGTAGTGTGTGAATAATATGCCTGATCCCACGCCCCACTACCAATTGTAAAGTGCGAATAACGTTCTGATCCCACGCCTTGCCACCAATTGTAGTGTGTGAATAATATGCCTGATCCCACGCCCCACTACCAATTGTAAAGTGCGAATAACGTTCTGATCCCACGCCTTGCCACCAATTGTAGTGTG
>QKMV01001023.1:0-18016 GCA_003287335.1 Lednia tumana
ACGCAAAATGTACATAATTAGTTTGTACCTACTGCTCTTTGTAATTAGTGTTAACACGTAACATGGTACAAATGAATGATGATCTTGTATATTTATCAATATTTTATGAAGTAAATAAAGGGTATTATTCTGGAAATCATAAAATAGCTTGTTTACAATTACATACATAGCCTCCAATGAGAAATAATAATTTGTTCTAGTCGGTGCCTTAAAAAAATTCAAATGTTTGTTATTTCAAATTTTCTGGAAGTAGGTAGGTACTACAATCCATTTAGAGGTTCGTCCAGTACTTCGTTAATCCGCCTGGAAAATTGGCCATTCTTTCTGTAAGGATGATTTTGATCGACAACTTTTGTTCCTCCAGTTAGCTGATTTATGGCTCGTTTTTCATGCCAAAATGATCGAGGGTAGTCGGTATACACGGGGTATTTACGGTGCAACTGCCAAGAGAAACAGACCAACAAATATTGTTAGGAAATTTATATAAACCCTACTTTAGATACCTAGTAGATAATTAATGCAGTACATAGAATATTTCTGACATACACGACCAATAATTACATTGCAAAACTTACATAGCTATACAGATACTTAACCAATTTAATTTGAGCACTAGTACGCACCTCAGAATCCTTCACGATAGATTCAACTTGTGGTTTGAATTCGGCATCTCCAAAATTACCACCATATTCGCTGACATATTCTTCAACAGGCGCAGGCTGTACCCATTCATCCCACGCCTCTTTAGCCAGCTCTTGCCAGTAGAATTCCTCGAGCAATTTTCTGCGTTGCCCTATTTGAACAAATTGGTCAGTGAAGCTACGAGCATTTTAAAACGTACCTTTGCCGGTATTTTATCTTTCTGTCGCCATTGGGATGACTAGACTAACCGACTTCGCTTATAAGCCGTTTCGGGGGACGATACTCATCTTGTGTCGTTGACTGCCAGCCTCGTGCACTGGTTTTGTGTAATTCAGGCAAGCACAACAGTCCAGGATGACTCCATGATCGGTGAGTGGGTTCTTCTTCAGCACAGGCCTTCATCTTGGCTACTGTAGACAAATGAAATTTACCAACAGAACTAAAATATTCATCAATAACTGATATTAACAATTTCTAGCAAAAAAAGTACTTTTTCTTTGTGCCCAGTACCACTACCTACATTGATTTCAAAGATGTGCTGAAAAATGTTGTTTTGGCAACTATGGCAACTATGCTGGGCTTTGACAACACCCATGGCCATTGTTATTTTGTTTCTCAAGGCATTTTCGGTATTGGTTTTTGGTTGGTATTCACCAGTGTGCACGAAGTGTTCTTATGGTCTGATTCTTTTCTCATGAAAAATATTCAATGTCACTCTCACAGAGCACTCGGTGCGGACTTTGTAACCAATAGAAACCGGTACTACGGCCAGAATGCCGGATTTCGTACCACGTCCCTCAAAACTTGGGTTGAAAAATGTAATAAAATGGAGAATTTCTTGAAATCAGCAGTATTTAAACAGTATGTGTATGTTATGTCTCTGTCTGGGAGCACCGAAGCCACCACCAGTCCTCGATTTCTACCCGCTGCAGTCGAGGGTGGCAAGGCGTTACCTAGCAAAACTACTTTTAAGTAACATTTTCAAGTAGTGTCCCTAACTACTTGAATGTAAAGTAGTGTCACTTCTTTATTCGTAAAAATTGTGAAAGGTATAGATACACTACTATAACGAAACTTTTCCATTAGGAGGCAGCTCAAATGGCTTAACTGAAAATCAAAGTGGGTTTATCAGTTCTAAAGTGCAAAGAAAAACTGTTGGTTGAAGTTTCCAATTAAGCCTTCTTCGAAGGTAGAAAGACGAGCCACCAAACGAAATGGAAACACTAACAGATGTACACCACTCTGCGTCATTCTTGCAGATTTTGGCTGCAATTTTCAGCTGCGACTTCTTGGAATCCAAAGCTTACCTGGGAAGCCTGGCCTTGTAAAACTGTTAAAATAGCGAATGCAGTGGCTCTAGTGTGCACAACCAGCCACCCGATCTTCCACAATGACATTGAGTATGTGGTGTTTAACGACGCACTTTAGTGACAGCTGGCTCTTAGGCACTGGTTTATTGGCGTCGGTTAATGATAGAGTTGATGAGGTTGATGATGAACCTAACAGGGAAGGGAGGATACCTGGTGCCGGCACGTAGCCTACTCCTGCCCAAAGGACTGTACTACTCGAACAGAATGGATTCCTCCACTAATCTTTGCTGTCTAGCGATTGATAGCAAGAGGAGTAAAGCTGCTGCAGTAGCTTTAAACCCTCCAAACTCTCTCGAACAGAAATGGACCCAGGTATTAATGGTCACACATCAAACCTTTGGTCCATCGCAATGTTGCTTAACTTCGGTGATCTTACGAGAACCGGTGTGTACGCAATGACGCTACATACTAGGGGCGGTCCTAGCAAGAACCAAAAGAACCACGATCAAAAGACCATCAGCAAAAGAACCATTTCGGACCATTTAGAACCATCTATAGGGGCTGCGCTACAACCCTCGAATATTACATTTTCAGTTCTGTTAATTTCTGTTGATTATGTCATGGAAAAAATGTACTGCCAACTCATGTCTTGTAACATTTCAATCATTTTATTACAAATTTTCTACATTTCATTTAACAGGAAAGGAAAGTAGGACAGATAGTTATAATTAATTATATTTAAAAAATGGGAAAAAGCAGAATGTCGTCTGAACAGGAAGCCGACACAAGAAAATTCATCGAGAAACTTAAATGCAAGAACAAAATATAGCACAATTAATACACGGTGACATTTCTGATTACAAATTTACAACTTCGTTTTCAGGAAGCTAGCGGACCATTTCGTTGTGAGTGAACTTTTGGACTGCTCCGATTGTTGTTTTTCTTTCGTCTCCATTTGCTCCTAAAATAAAAAAAAATCACAAATGTAGAAAAAATACTACTTGCATGAAAAAATGGAGCACTTAATCATAGAGGCAGAAATATTTACAATAAGCTTCCTCTGGTTCTCTCGGAAAGCTTCGATTGGATTGTCGAACTGGTGATAATAATCCAAAACTTCACGAACATCCTCAACTTTTGCTGCCGCAATTGCTAAACAAGCCAAACAACGTATGAGAAAATGGATAAAATAAACAATGTTAGCAAGAGAAGTAAAATATATAGAGAGCATACTTCTTAAGAAAGCTGCCAAGTCGGCAAGGGTTTGGTCATCATCATTTCCTCTCCATCTCGGTAAAAGAAATGTGTTTCTTGGGTGAAGTTTCACAGAATCCCCATTCCAGTCGATGACTATAACTTTATTGAGATCACGGTTGAGGCAGTCAAGATCTTTAACATGATGACCGTCAACGAAATGAGTTGCATCTCGTACTAGGCGATACATTATATATCCGTTGGGATCCAAAGCATCCAAAATGGGAAATACTGTCTGTGAAACAAAAATATGTAGCATGAAGAGTTGCTGCTTATTTGCAAGTACACCATTACAATTCTAAAGAAAAAACCAGCTATTAGGTTACCATTCCCTGCTCCGCAGTAAATACGACAATCTCAAACATAGGCGGAGCTACTTGTTCTAAGAAATTGTCAATACCAGGTCGCTTTTTAAATCTCCACCCAGTTTTGTACTGCAAGGCAAAAATACATTTTTAAAGTTGTATCAACAAATTGGTGAGAGGATGCTGGTTAGGAAAGTAATATGGTTTCTAGTAAGCCATTTATTTAGTGCTTACTGTCCAATCGGGGTGCACAAGAACGTCGGTCATTTCAAGAACGAGCGTGTAAGGTGGTTGAATGTATGGATAGGTCAATGGATCAGGCAGAAGTTTGTCTCGTGATGGTTCTCGAATCATCTAAAATAAAAAAAGCAAAATTTAGCAGCCAGTCAGTGATTGTCACTATCGTTTTCAGTTAATATGGGAACTAGCTTTCGTTTTCAGTTACTATATTAACTACCTTTTTATAGTAGTCCAACTCCTTCCACATTCGTTTAAAAAACTGCTCTACAATTGGCAAGTGGCTGAATTCATCAACTATCTTCGTTCCAAACTCATCTAGTCTTGGCGAACCTAAAAGTTAGAACACTTTGCATGTTACAATTTCCTTCCAACCATTATAGAATCAAAATTTAATACACAATTCAAAACCAACCAAGTTCATATATCATGTATGATCCGCAGATTCCAAAAGCAGCGCCAAATGCAATGAAACTGTACTTCATAGTCTTCCATGATGCTTCGCGCTTCTTCCTATCCTCTTCACTTTCGCCCTCATCGATAGGAGTTACTGGCACGCTAGTTTGAGGAGGAACTGGGGGAACTGTAAGAAAATATATGTAATATTCAAATCTGATCAATCTTGACATGCTACAAATTATAGGTTATAAATTATAATCACTTCGAAAAGTATATCGTACCATTTGAGCTGAAATATTTACTAGGTAAAACGAAGGAAGCTCTTAAGTTGCTGTAGTTGCAATCTAAACTATGTTTTTTGAGCTTTGTTGCAGTTCGAGTAAAATTGGCTAAATGTCTTAGATGTAGAGTCCTCACGGAAATGAAAGCCGCCATGTTTTGTAAAGCCGACAGTCGATTGAAGCTACACTAGCGGTACCTACAGTGAGCCGACGTATTAATATGCAGTTTTAGCGTGATAATTGACCTACCATTTGGATCACTTTCTGGCTAACTTATTCACACTCAAAACCCAAAACTATTATAAATAGCGCCATAACGCGTTGTATAAACGCGTTGAGGGGGTTTAAGCATAGTCTTTCTTGCAAAACTTCTATAGATAAACACCCACATAAGAAATGATTTCTGCCTCGTTAATGACACATGGCTATTTTGACAGTCACCCACTTCTTTTTTTTCAAGGACTGGTGATAAACATGATAAAAAACTCCAAACAAATTGAATTTACAGAAACCGAAATTTCAGATTACGTTTCAATTTTAATACGACCTTTGTTGAAACATATTAAACGTCATTGGAAAGTTTCACCAAATACAGCCCCGAATATTGGCGTGTAGAGTGTGACAAATTTCCCTGAAATCTGAAAATACCACAAAAACTTGATTCCCAAGTAAACAACTGAACTGATTGCGCCAAAAATGTATTCGCATCTAGTTTGAAACCTCGCACAGGTATCTTGCAATTGTTTCGTTGAAATTAACTCAGCCGTTTGGCACAGAGACAGCAAACAAATAGGGGAAAAAGTCGATAAAATTATCAAAAATTTACAGAATTGCACTTATCAGGGACAACGTATCATGGATTGCGCTCAAAAAGTTAGCAGGTCTAAGTTCAAAGATTTCAAATGTTCTCTGAAATTTTCAATGAAATCGGTTTTGGCGTTTGGCCTGCAGAGCGCAAACAAACACACAGAAAAACAAAAACAAAAAAAAGCAAAACATCCTTTTCTCTATGGTGGGTTAGATTGAAGTCTTCGCTCCACTCGAATGCTCATCCAATAACGATATTTTAAACTTCCCAAAGATCCAAAATTTAGCAGCCGACATCTATTTTTCTAAGCATGATCCCTGCGAAACTCTGGATAGGCAAATTTTGAATTACGATGCATCCTAGTGCAGGAAGCAGCCTATCTTACAGCGATGAGTGGTTTTCTCAGAATTTTTTTTGGCGTATTTGTCCGAACTGGAGAAGCAATTCCCCAAATCCAATGAGCCGTTGAGCTATGAAACCATCAAATTTGACCAGAAACTTGACCAAATTGGAAGCTTCTGGGCCTCTGGGGTAGCGGCGCGGTAGCGGGCCCTGGTGGGACGTGGGTAGTGCGACCTGCCTTGCAATCGAATGCTCCTGAGCTCGATCCTGGTGACCACGTATTCTGGCTATGGTTTTCCCGTGATTTCCCACAGTCATTAGAGGTAAATTCTGGAATGGTTCCACCACCTAAATGGCACGGCCGGGTCCTTTACTTGGCCGACCCCTCCTTCCCGACGAGCAGTAAAAGTCCGCTCGGGAGCTTGTTTGGTCTTCCCGCAAAAATAAGCCACCCAAAATAACTCTGTTTTGGTTTTGCGTTGACAAGAAAACACACAGCTAGTAAGATGCTTAAAATGTCTTTCACATCCATCATAATAGCTACCGTATCTATAATATTTCCTGCATCGGCCTCAAAATTTATCGTAGTTAGGGAAGAAAAAAGCCCATGGTGTTCGGAGTGAAATTTGAGCCCTGAAAACATAAGCACAGATGGTCATTTTTGGTCCAAAAAACCAAAAACAGGCAACTTTGAGTTTTTGAAATATTTTTGACGAAGGTTTCTGAGTAGTTTTTTTGTTCAATCGACATAGTTTGAAACCCCAAGCCACTCTAATAACTGTCCTGAAACTAAATAAAAAATGCAATCCTTTGACTAAACCGAAAAAACAAATGATACCTAAAGGGTTACGCTATTAACCTAGGACCTAGGTGGAATTGAGATAGAGGTTGAGGGGCAAATGATTGTTTTCAGGTCTTGTATGTCGTTTAAACTCCAGTTCCACAACGTACTGCGGCGACGCAGAGCATAGTTTGAAAATAGCAAATGGTTGGCAAATGGTAGAGTTTAGGATCATCTGAATCTGGAAGCTTTTACACACGTGGAACAATGCTTCTTTCAAGCTTACTGCCAGTATTCTGTAATACCGTAAGGTGTGTATACATAGCTGTATTTATTTTCAGGTTTAGAATAGATAAAGTTGTCCGTTTGCAGTCTGTCCCTGGAAATGTTTGGAATTGACCAAGGAAGGTATTTGGTTATTTCACTCTTTGCTTTTCCATATTCATCTGGTAGTCGATTGCACGTTTATCCAATTTTTACGATTCAACTTTGCACCTACCTACCTTCAGCATGCCTTCAATCAGACTGGCTACAAAAGTACCTGCCGCCATAGCAGTTTATCAGCATAAATGGGATTTTAGAACCTGGTCTTTGGTTCAAGGTACTAACCTAAATATTGGGATGAATACGGTTGCAAGTGATTTGAGGGAAAAGTATCTCAAGTCTTAGAGCCCAGAGACCCTGGTGGTAAACGTTGCTTTGCCGTTGCTTTGCCCAACGTCAATGTTACCCCTCTAGCTTTTACTTTGGAAGGGATTAAAAACAGTCGGTAACCACTGATGATGCTTTGGTTAAAACACTCCACGAGTTTTGCAAATGCACCTTCTGGCTCTTCAACAGTTTTTAATCGGGTCACCTACAACATCTTGATAGTAAGTATATAATTGAGATAAATCTGTGCTCGTTAGAAAGGAAAATAGATGAAAAAAGGGAATTGATGATCGGATGGGAGATGGCACATTCGGTGTTGAAGGCTCTCCAGGAGTACGTAGTGGGCTGCTTGAAAAAGCCTGCAGTAGATCAGCCAGTGTCCAAAATGTATGAACAGTGTATATATAATGTTTTGGGTCTAAATTTCACTTTTCTATTACAGAAAATGTGTGTACACGGCGTCCCCTATCGCAAGCAATCTCCTTCAGCCTGCAAATAATTGGGCTACTGTTTCCCTTCGAACGGTGGTCAGGTATCACTTCCCGCGGCCAAGCGAGCGGCGGCGAGTGCAGCGACATGGATGGGTTACCAGAATGTCAACTGCGAATGGCCGGAAAATCATAATGAGAAGAATACTGAAGGGGAGACACGTGCTGACACACTGATCAAACTCGCTACGAGTAATCAGATGAATTCCAAAAGTACCTGCTAAATTGTTTTGATAAGTTAGTTAAGATAGTTCAATAAATAAATGTAAAATGTAAAATGTTTCTTTAATACTGCTCAATATTAAGAAAAACCAAACCTTCCCTTAAATATAAAATCCTAAAATTGGTAAAAATGCCAATCAGCCAAGATGGAAGTTGTTTCTTTGGCTGAATTATTCTACAAGAACAGTGGTGTGCACTGTTGATGGTCCCGTTTCTTGTGACTATACGCGAGATTGTGCGTGTCACATCAGCTAAAGGAAGAAAATTGATGATTTTTTCAGCATTTTGCTGTGAAAGGTAGAAATTAGCGTTTTTTTGGAAGTTTACGACCACGTAGAGATGTTTAAGTGTATCCTAGGAAGAAAAGCATTTGCAATAGTTTGCATGAGCATACTTAAGAAAATCTTAGAAGCTCGTGAGCGAGCAGAGGGCGAAAAAGTTTGCGTGTGGGTAGAAAAATCTTACGCTTTTCTCCTGCAGACCTCTAGCGTGGACAGAAAAAGTGGTGAAATATGTTCCAGCTACTTTACAACTATGGGAAAAATCTGAACTCCAGGGAACTTAGCCAATGTCGGAATTCTGAGGCAAAGCAGAGACTTGTAGGCACAAATCCTGACGAAGAAATCTCGACGGGGTAAATCTCAACCCTTCTTGTGCTAGATAGTGTTCTCACCATCGTAGGTGCTACCTTCTAGTCATCTTTTTAGATGCCACCGCTTAGCACTTGGTCACTGAAATTTCTGAGAATTTTCACCGAATAAAATTGTTAATAGGGAATCTCAGCTTCGGTTTTCTCTCTCCAATTTGGAGCAAAATCATTTGTTTTTTCCCATGTAAAAAGCAGAGGCACCACCAGCAACACCAAAATCTTCCTACTCGCTCTAACTGAAGTTCACTATCTGCTGCTTTTCCTCATAGCAAAAGATAAGCATTTGGTAATCGCTTCACGCCACCTTTATTTGATTTCTGTCGTATAGCCTAGTTTAGGTTTGTGAAAAAATTAGGCAGATACAATGTTACGTTAGGTGCATACAAGTATCTTGTATTGATTGCATGTCTCTATTTTATTTCATTACCAGTTCATACCATGGCGGAGTTGAAACCCATGTACTTTTTCTTTTGTTTTAGTGCCAAATAAAGAGTAAAAGGCATACGGGTGTTGCAAAAATGGCGGCACCTGCCTACTGCTGTAGCTTCAGACTTAGTGGCAGATTGGTGACTTTATGGCAGTCGTGAATTTAGTGGTTAATGAGATGTTTGTGATGGGTCGTTATGACAGCAAGAGGCAAGCAGCCACAATTTCCCGACCCAATATGTATTTGTTGCGAAAGACATTTTTTGAGATTTGTGCGCAGGCTTGCGGTGATGTTTTCACTAACATTTAATACTCACCAATGTTACGTTCGGTATCGTTTTTGCTGTATTTTACCTGAAAATAATATTTGGTTGTTCTGGAATCAGGAGGGCATAGATTTTTAAATAAATAAACCCGCTGTCAATATTTGTTTTCATGCATGCATTATTGATCACATAGACACTAAACCAGAAGATGAAAAAAAATAATTAGAGCACCCCATCCAGATATGTTACATTCCAATAATGGCAGATGCACACTGATATATAATAGTTTAATGTGCCTACCACTGTATTTTTTATCAGCATTCAGCATACCATTACACAAGTACCGTCCCCACATTGTACATGACAAACCGTGCCCCACCCATGTTTGATCTTAACGATACCACAGCCAAATTGGATGGCTGGAGCAAGCTTTCTCATCACACTGAGAGACCGTAGGGCTAACCGCAATGGAAGAACACGAGAATTTGATATTTTGTAATATTATGGTAGTATGAAATCACTCGTTTTTTTTTAATGCTTGCAAAGTTTTTACACTAGCATTTTTAGTACGAGTTTTGTTTTTATACATTTATTTATATAGAAAAAAGTTTTTTTATTAACAATGGTCGCGCGCTTTCAACGTAGAACAATTGGATCGAATTAACAACTACTAACATTGGGGAACAACTTTCAACAATTCAACGCTTTAAAAAACAATCTGATGATCACGACTAACGATTAAATGTTGCCGAGGTTAAATCCACACGCGGGGTTCACACCACAATCATTAAAAGTATTGTCGATTAATGTTTATCAGGGTTATTTTGAATAAGATTGTGAATTATTCAGGGAGAGTCGCAGACCCCCACTGGACGTTTCGGAATGCTGATTGTAATAATATACAGAAAAATAACGACGAGGAATGTATTACCGTAGTAGAATGCACGAGTTATCATCAAAGTCAGAAGCAGACCTTCCAAATATCACAGAGAAATAGAATGATTTCACAAGCAAGAAGGTTATATTTATGTTTACCACATTTAAATTAGACAGGAGTTTAGACACGACAGGACAACATGCCCAATGAGTTTATATGTATTATCCCCCCAGATTGAAATACATGTACAATATATTTTTTAAAATTTATAATGCATGAACAGAGGCTTTCATCATGAAAGCGTACCTTTGCTTATTGGGTGGAAGAGGCATTTCACTTTTTTACTTTAGCGTTAATTTACACGTTACGGTAAACATTGTGCATCGTCGTTGAATCGTACAACGGTTGCGGCATCCTGATTTTGGTGGGGAGTTTTCAGCGTAAAACTTTGATGTACAGGCTGGATTTAATGGGGTTTTCAGCGTAAAACGTTGCGCAGTCTACGCCGGATTCGCTGGGATTTCCAGCGTAAAACGTTGCCACGCCTACGCTCGATTCGACATGGAATTCCATCGCTAGGAATGTTGGGACGTCTACGCCGGTACCGGCGGCGGGTTTTCCGTGCGGATGTCCGACTTGAGCTTGACGAACTCCTTGGCGACTTCGTCGTTGGACCGCTGGGAGAGGATGCGCAGGATGGTCCAGCCCGTCTCGTCCATCATGATGCGTTTCCCAAGCGAGAGCCAACAAGCACACGAGCCTTGTTCAACAATGTCCTTCAGCTGCATCACTGCCACCCCGACCAGGCGGTCGTCTCGCGCAAAGCAGTAGTCCTTGATGCAGATGTGCAGCTCGAAGAAGTCCAGCTGCTCCTCGTTTCCGATGATGCTGGATGGAAATCGTTGTTGTCAGTATTGTACAGAGTCTAGTAGCACAGCCACCTCATGCCATCTGATTGGTGGATTTATAGAGCGGTATGGTTCTAGGATTCAGCTGGGTGGGCCGCTGAATCCCGTGGATATTTTCTGGTGAATTGTGGTGTTTAGTTAGGAGCTGACAAGTAAACTGTTTGGAATATGTAGATAGATTTTGTAAACTTGGAATTAGCTGTCCATGTCTTCAATACTCCTCAAAAATTTGGCAATTCAGCTTGTAAAAATTGTAGCTTTCAAAAAACTTTTTACTGAGAAGTCCTTGATAGAGAAGGGTCCTGATGGTGCTTACAGAACAGTTCCCGAAACATTGGGAATTTATTAGTGGACTTTTGGAGTTTGACCCAGCTTAGTGAATAGTTTTGCTGAAAACTAGTTTTAAGATTAGGAAGTAGACGTGCTTCTAAAGAAACTTATAAAATTGCAGCTGTTACCGTTGTGTCGCCGGCACATATTACTGTTCAAATCCTGGTTTCTAACTTTGTCCAATTATGCAATTTATGCCATTGTTGTTCTGCACATGACTTTCGAATAGTTCACCGTTTCAAGTAATATGATGGTGTTTACCGATAATAATACTTACAAGTGGAATGTTTCGTTATACTTTGGTGACCAGTTGTTGGATTTTGATTTCGTAGCATGCTTCCGTTTCTTGTCGGCTAGGTGGGGACCAATCAGATTCACTTCCACAAAAGCACGGAACATTCCAGAAATCATAGTCCATTTCAGGTCATTGGCAGCAACAACTGAAACAGAAAGTTTTATTTATGAAACTCATTCATTAACAGATCGGTCAACCAAGTTTTTATTCCATTGTTTTACAATCTCACCTTTGACGGTAACTTTGTGTTCTCCCGTCCCGGGATGTGTGAAGAGATCAACTTGGATCGAAACCTCTCCAACGCTGCCGTCCTCCAAGCTCAAAGTGTCTGCGAAAACAATCATAGCCGTTGAAGAAAAGGTCGAAATACAGCGCGAGTTATGACGACCAGAGACCTTCGGTCTCAAAGCGCCAAATACTAGGCAAAATACTAGCGTGGGACGTATCCAGGAGGCATAATGTTAGGGTGACAGCAACGTACTTACCGCCCTGAACAGTCTGTTGGTCTATTACAGTGTAACCTCAATTCATTTGAATGGAAAAGTGTAGTGAATAAAGTGGGGAAAAAATACAAAATTTACTCTAGTGTAGCACGGAATTTTTAGTGAAAGAAACAGAACACAAGATTCGCTATGTGTAGTATGCAATTTGCAGGGTGCAACAGAATTTACATAAAATTATGTGTTTATCCAATTTATGTTTGGTTAGCTTGTTTTGGTCTTACTAAAAAACTCAAAGTAACACCACATAATAAAAACGAAGAAGTTGTGAAAATTTCAAGCGTATTAGCATGTTTAAGTAATTAATAACATAAGGTTCTAAGCTTAAAGACGGACACCTAATTTCATTCGTACCCTAAAGGCTGTAGGTATCGTTAGCATACAACTAAGGCAACTAGGTTACGCTAGTTCTAATCTAGCTACTAATCGTTCACGGAGTAGTAGTGCATGGTGACTCGTGAATGATTGAACCCTGAACGTAGATTACCTTGGCGCGATTCTCTGCGCTTCTTCGCTCTCAAAGGCTCTTCTAGCCCTTCCATACCTTCCTCGTCATCTCGCTCGATAGATATCGATCGTTGTCTAAGGTTCATTTTGTCGTTAAGCGGAACTTTAGATTTAACAACGAGGAAACGAGAAGATAGAATAGAAAACAGAGAAAACACACACAGATACATTTTTGCACAGTAAAGCTTTGAACATAACACGAATTATTATTTTTACTAATTGGTAGCTCTCATTTCTGGCACTGTTGAAATGCTGTGAAAAGTAATTTTAGCATTCAGTTCAAGCAGCGACAGGAATACTGTAGAAATGTATGGATTTTGATCTTTAAAAGCCAATGAGAGTTACTATTAGTAAAATAATTAGAAAGGATAAGCATTTCTGGCTGAAACGCTATCCCTGCCAAGTCAACACATCGCATGCTCATTTATACCCCACAACAATAGGAAGGTTGGCTTTTGCTCGACATACACCAAATATGTATACTGGTAAACCAATAAACACACACACACACACATACACAGACACACACAAGAAGCACTTTTGCCCTCAGTCACATTTTGTTGAAGTTAAAGCAAGTAGTATAGAGAAGCCACAGAATAAAGTTACACAATATTTGGCAAGAAGACTTTATAGAGATTGCAGTTGTGATTCTAAACTATTGAATTAGATTAAGCAATTGTTTGTCTGGATCAAGAGAGATTCCCAACACAAACCGATTTCTAAAGAGGAAAAACTAGTGCAAGTGCTGAGCACGAGCGATGGAGGGTAATGCGAAACATCTTGCAGATAGAATGACTCTGACATGATCTGCCTTATAACTATCGAGTATGCAATTGAACTCGACAAACTTTCAACTTTTTGTCACCACTTACGTTTCACTTTATTGTCACCTTTCTGCATTTCGATTTGCAAGACTAAAGATAATTCACATCCAAAAATACTTTGACTCTTATCAATTTATCAGTTTTGCCCCAACAGTTATCGACGAACATTGATTTTACACTCAGGCAAATGAAAAAGTGCGACATACCTTCGTTTGTTTGCGTCGTGACAAACGTCTTGATCAATGTGTCGGTGGTTTGGGTGTAGAGGGACAGTGCGTATCTCAACGACTGCAGTTCGGCACTTTTCTCGAGGAACGTTTTCTTCAGGCCGTTGCCTCCGGCATGGAAATACTGTTTGATGGTGTCCAAGGCCACGTCTAGCACGGCACATTGCTTCGGCGATAAATTCTTCTCCACCTCTTTGGAAATATCCTACCAAACAAGCAGCAGAGTGGTTTTATTAGTGCATTTAGGGAATATCAGTGGGTTCTAAATTACTTGCACGTACAATCAAAAAAGGTTTATTTTCGCAAAACTTTGTGTAAAATAATAGTGCGGAGGTTTTGAGAGCCAGTGGATATGTAAAGATAATTCTCGGCAGTGCTCTCTTGTTTGCTATTTGTCGGCCCTAAAAAGGCCTTAAAATGAAGTCGTTGACCCAAAGTTTCTAGGACAATGGCGCTGTGACATGGTGAACCGTGGCAATGGTGAAACGTTGGGTAGTGCGTTGGTTAGTGGGTAACGCCGGGTATTGAAAAACCGAGAGTTAGCAGGGAGCTGGTCTTTGAAGACACATCTGATAACGTAAAACTTTCTTCTATAACTTTATCTGCACAAAGATCAGTACCATGACTCCACTCAGTGTGCTTTTGACATCCTGCTTCCCTGCCATGTGGTTCTTGAAAAGCCGTGACATGTCTTCTATCTTGGCGTTGGCCGCGAGGTTTTTGGCGTTGTCTGTCAAGTTCTTGAGCATCATCTGCAAATTCATCATTCCGTTAGTGTCACTGCTAATATTCAAAGTAATAGTTATTATGTCTATAACCATATCTATTCTTCCTGATACACCTTTTCTTAACATACTTTTACCAATTGTCACTTCGAGAGATTCCACAAATTTTTATTTATGAATTAATATGGCCTCTATATTCAACAACTATTTAAAAAAATTGATCTTCCTTCTTTACTCATTCATTCATGTGTGAAATTATGTAAATATTTTTATAAATAATGGCCAGGTGCTTATTTGGATATTTTGTATACTTACACTCTTGTCAGTCATAGGAGGAAGCACCACAGCTTTTTCAAGAATTCGCATGACAATCTTCCAAAGCTCTTTCAAAAGTCGCTTGAGAACCGTTTTCTCACATGATTGTGCGTACAGCGATAAGGAACCTGAAAAGAAAACATTGTAAAGCGTAAATAACTCGGTAAACCTTATCGTCACCTTGGAAAGGTTTCTTAAACGTGCGGGGTTTGTTTGAATGAAAGCCCGTACCGTCGAGAAGGTCCATGAGTGGCCGGAGAACCTCGTCAGCCTCTGCCGCAACTGCGTTTCGTTGTGACGGCTGATTCAACGTGACCTGTCCTCCACCTTTGATAGCCAGGAGGAGGTCTCCGAGCTCTCGAACGCTGACAGTGATCCGGGGCTCCAAGCTGAACAAGAGCAGACGGAACATTTTTAATAACCACCCCAATAACTTAAAGCTGGACAATTATACTCGTGTCAAAACAAAAAGAATGCATCCTAATGAATGAAAGTTTGTACTCGGTTGAGGAGTAAAGAAAAGCTACGGACTGCAAATTTAATTATTTTATTTAATATACTAAATGGGTGCTCGAGGGGTACTGTTAATTTAATTTCAGTTTTGATGCATTTCTATGCTTATATTGCTTTTTGTTATCTCAACATGTATTTTTTTTCTATCATTTTTGTAAAGAAAAAAATATATATATTCGATTCTCATGACTTTTCTAACTGGCCAATAGCTGTAGAAATTGAATTGAAGGTCCCACAACAATATTCTTAGTCCTTACCTTGTTGCAAATATCATCGATAGATCATCTAGAGCAGAGTTGAGGTTATTTTGCAATTCTTTCAGGATATTCGCTGCATCTTCCTCAAGTTTTCCGCCTCCCATCGACTCAAACATCTTTTCTAGTTGCACTCGGAGCTGCTGAATGTTGTTCATAAGGATGCATGCCTGGAGAGAAATAAGATTATTTATTTTAATTTTGACGTGCAAATGCTTTCGTGTAATTCCGTCACCGGCTACCGAGCTGCTACGTTGCATTCGGGAGGTCTCAGGTGCAATCCTCTTGACCAGCTACCCTGCAGATAAATTATTTAACTTTTTTTGGACCTAAATTCAACAATGCATCAAAATTACGATTCAACAATTTAGATCGTTATCTTCAAATTCAGACCTAATCATCATAGCAACAATTAAAATCCGAATTAAATTACGTAATCGAACTGAGTGGTTTTCCATAACTTCCCACAGCTATTTGGACAATTCTGGGCTAGATCCTTCGACAAGAGGGCACGGCCGTCTCCTTAAAACGTTCATTCCCCTTCCCGACCTTTCTAGTCAAGCTCCACATTCTAGCGTTGCAGTTGCACTACCATACAGTCGAGAAATATATGGTTAACAATGCTAAAAATTTCCTACAAGCCCCAAAAATTAAAAGGGTAGCCCACCGGTTCTGCTTTTTCGAAAGGGGGGGGGGGGGTTAAACCCCTCATGCAAGGTACCTTTCACTCGTTTTTACACAATCTGTCACATCAGCCGATTCTTAAATAGAACAAATTCCGAATAGTCTGCAGGAGAGTCGAAAAGAGCGTGGGATTCAAATTCGCAGTTTTAATGCAGCTGTAAATGTCAGAATCTCGTAAATTCTTTGCAATTCCTATATTCGTTTTATATTTATTTTTATTGTATTTTTATTTCGTTTAACTCCTAGTCGTTATGCGTATTTTTATTACGAGTATTTTGTGCACATTGGAAATGCTCATCGTGAAATGGGCACATTTTTTTTAAATGTGCAAATTGCTGGAATTGTAAATGACTGCCTGTAGTTTTCTGGCGCCTGGTGGGGGAGGGAGGGGGGGGGGGGGTTTTTCCCCCGGTGTACGGGTCCCCTGGCTTTCCTTTAGCGTCGACACTGGCATGGCTTCTTGCCCTTTCTCTGGTTACATTACAGCAGGCATCACAATGAGTAACAAGTAGTGATGGCACTGAGCCCAAATTTCGTACGAAACTGATAAACCGTTTTCCATAATCGGCCAGAGACCGGTGTTTTTTTTAATTGAGGACTAACATGAGATTCGCAATGCGAATTTCGTAGCGAAATGTCCAAAATCTTGGGCTGTTCGCCAACTAGAAACAGTATTATTTACGTTTTTGTAATTTGGCATTTGTAATTGGGTGCAAAAAACAGGCGTCGAAAAATCTCAGCGAATGTGCAGAATTTTTGTGATGGAGGCACTGCTTATCGCTGCACCATAATGACAAACTTGCAGAATGCTTAGATCGTAAGTTTATGAATTTAAGGAGGATTTCCTAATAAACAGTACTTAGCAAAAGGCGACATTGAGCTTGCAAGTTACGAGGAAAGAAAGCGCACGTTTTTCATAATGATATAATACTTCAGTGATTTTCCTAAACGAAGACCGGCTATTAGAAAAAGCGGAAAGACCGAGCCTGCAATTTTCACGATCGGTCATTAACCTCACGGTCTTCCCAATGAGTTCCGGCTGGATGTTGCAGTTGCAAGAGCAGTGGCGAAACTAAGGAGCCGCAGGGACCGCGGTTGCAGGGGGGGCCGTGGCTTTAGGGGGCCCGAAAATAATTGTAAGCTATTATACCATGGGATTTAATGAAACATGAAAAATGTAAACACCAGTAGTCAAGCTGGGAAAATAATGAACGAAAGGACTATTTAGAAACAAACGGCTTATCATGGGCTGCTACTACCTGGGCCCTGGGTGCTGTATTGTTGTCATTCCAGTATGTCATTATTGAGCCTTGAGCTACCTGCTTCAACCTCACGCTTAATATACTATGCTAAGTTCATCAAATTCTGTTTGCGATTGGCGTTGCAGTAAGTAAAGTCGGTCACCGGTGGTGCTCCGTGCTACGTGTCTGTAATGTCTATCAAAGTGGTGCGTCAAAAAAACGAAAGAAGAAGGAAGCTGAAATCGCTGTCAAAAAGTATAAGAAGATGGATTATTTTTTTACATCCAAAAAAGGCGAGTGTGGGGCAAGTACCGATGCGACAGTTTCCCGCTCAGATTTGCCATCGACGTCAAGTACAGAAACAAGATTAGCAAGGTGGACAATAGTGATTGAGAAAACATCAGTGAGAGTAAAAGTGCCGAAAGTTCCAATTTCGTTTGTCAAAATAATCCGACAGAAAGAGGTCATTTCCCAATTGACGTTCACGATCCACATGTTAGGAGATTCATAGTGGAAAATGGTCCCGTATCCAAAAGACGATAAAGCCAGGTCATTTTTCAATGCACACTTTAACACCACCACCAGAGCCGGGTTAAAGCTGCCGGTCACTTGGCTTTGCTATTCTCATAAACTAGAAGCAGCTTATTGGCAGGTGTGCTGGCTTTTTGGTGAAATCTCGCGTAAATAATCTACATTACAGGTAAGCGAAATATGAAAAATCATCTTTGCTGCGTGGGGGGGGGGGGGGGGTGTCT